>JAABKJ010000755.1:59693573-59990028 GCA_011634705.1 Andricus grossulariae
TCTTTTTATTTGAAAATTAATCTTCTTGTTTAAAAATTCATTCTTTTTGGTTGAAAATTCAAGTGTTTTAGGTAATTATTCATAATTTAAGTTGAAAATTCATCTTTTTGGTTTAAAATTCAACTATTCCAGTTGAAGATTCATAATTTGATTTGAAAATTCATCACTTTGGTTGAAAGTTGAACTATTTGATTGAATATCCATTTTCTGTTGTTGTTGAAAATTAATTTTTCCAACTGAAAGTTAACTATTCCATATTTTGTAAAAAAAAACTATTTTTTAGTTTAGAATTTAAGATTTTTTTTTCAAAATTCATTTATTTTGTAATGTTTTGCTCTCTTTTGTTAAAGGATGTTCAGAATGAGCGTCATGAATTAAAATAAATGTTTACGTTTTGCGGCAAATATGAATATGTTACTTTTATTTGACCGGGAAATGACCGGGAATTTGAAATCGCCCGCCGAATTGCCACCCTGTGTATGTAATGATATTACATGTATGTAATATGATTACATTTATGTAATATGATTACATTTATATAATATGATTACTTGTATGTAATGTGATTACGTGGTTTTATACACTTAACAGTTGTAATTACAGTGCAGAGAAGATAATTAAGACCGGTTCTAATCCAAGAAACCTGTTACCGACATCCAGACGATTCTACAGCTCAAGAGGTTCGTGTCCGAGCTAAGTGTCTAGAACGGACGTCATAAGAGGATATTGCTCAGTATTACGTAACAATAACAAATTATCATTTTGTGGCGTGATCGGTAGCTTTCGAGAATATTCTACAAACTTGAAAATTATTCAAAGTAGAGTCTTAAATTGCAAAGATAAACGAGACTCGGATCTGGTATAAGTCTCAGTGTCGAGTATATCACTGAACCCAGCTATATCGACATTCGACATTGACTATAACCGTAAATGTTGTTACTATCAGGAACCTTTTTCAATAACCGTTTAGACTGTGGAGTGTGGAGGCGTGCAAGTTATATGAGCCCAACTGTCTGGAAAGTTTTGGCTCATATCCAAAGTATACACGTAGTTCTACGCTTTGGAGAGTGCTTGTACATATGTGCAGACTGAGCGTTTATTGGCTAAAATGCCACGCAAAAGTTTCTGCTCGAGGAAAAACAGCTAGCGTCCTCTTTGAAGTGAGGTAAAGGTATTAAAAAGATTTCCAGACCTGCTGCAACAGTTTCCTGTCAAAGGAGGAGGGGCTGAAACTAATTTTGCACCGTGACCGATTTGCGTTTCAAATTGTGTTATATGCCAAAAGAGACTCCTACCTACCTACGATACTTTTCAAGTCGGTTAGGTAGAATATTACCTGATAGTGCGCAGTAAAATAACGCACTGACTAGTATTACGGAATTTTCCGTAATTTTAGCCGCCTGAACCAACGTAACGGCAGACAGTTCGAAAAAAATTAATTTTCAATAAAAAATGAAATAGCTCAATTTTCAGTTAAGACCAATCATGTAAAAAAAGAATTTTCAACAAAATAGTTATTTTTTCAAACAAAGAGATTAATTTTGAACTAAAATGACGAATCTTCAACCAAAAAAATTGTTTTTAACAATGTAGTTCAACTTTCAACCAAGTAGTTGGATTTTCAATCAAATGAGATTAATCCTCGAGGAAAAATGTAATAGTTAATATTTCAACCAGAAATACGAATATTCAACAAAATACTTTAATTTTCAACTTGAAAGAAGATTTTTTTTAGCAATATTAATTTTCTATCGAAAAAGACGATTTTCAACGAAATACATGAATTTTCAACCAAATAGTTGAAAATAGTAATAAAAAAGATACATTTTTAACAAAATAGTTCAATTTTCAAATAAATAGATAAATTTTCGAATAAAACTATAAATCTTCAACCAAAAAAAGGAATTTTTAAAAAAATAGCTGTATTTTAAACCAAAACAGATTTGGTCTTTCAACCAAGAAGAATAATTTTCTACCAAAAAGACGAATTTTAAAAAAATACATGAATTTTCAACCAAGTTGTTGAATTTTTTCCAAAAAAGATGAATCTTCAACTGGAAAAGTTGAATTTCTAATTAAAAAGTTAGTTTATCGAGCAAAGAAGGCAATTTTCAACATAATAGTTACAAAAAAATTAATTTATAATTAAAAAGAAAACATTATTTGTTTACAAATTAGTCAAATTTTCTACAAAAAAAAATGAATTTTTAATAGAGGAATTTAACTTTCAACCAAGTAGTTAAATTTTCAACCAGAAATAACAATTTTCAACCAAACAGTTGAATTTTCAACTAAAAGGTAAATCTTCAATCAAAAATAAAATACTAAACTTTTCAGTTCAAAAAGTTAATTATTAACTAAAAAAAATGTTTACAAAATATTTAAGTTTTCAACCAAAAAGAACCCTCAACTGAAACAGATCATTACTTTTTTAAACAAAGAGTTGCATATTTTTAACAAAAAATATAAACTTCCTACCAAAAAGGCGAATTTTCAAACAAATAGTTGAATTTTCAACAAAAAAGAAGAATTTTTATCAAAGAAGATTAATTTTCTGCCGAAAAAAAAGATTTTCAATAAAATACCTGAATTTTCAATCAAATAGATAAAATTATTAATAAATAAAGATAAATTTCCAACAAAATAGTTCAATTATCATCTAAAGAGATGAATTTTCAAATAAAATTGTAAATCTTCAACAAAAAAATGAAGTTTTAACAAAATACTTGCATCTTAAACCGAAACAGATTATTAATTGTCAATCAAGCATTTGAATTTTTAACCAAAAAAGACGAAATTTTTACCAGAAAATAAATTAATTTTCAACAAAAAAGTTACTTTTTGACCAAAAATGCTAAATTTTCAATTAAAAAGTTGAATTTTCAACCAAAAAATATTGAATACCAAAAGTAATAAATTTTCATTAAAAGAGTTCAGTTTTTAAGCTAAAAATTCGAAACTCATCAAAAGCATTTAACTTTTGATCCCAAAAAGATGAATTTTTAACAGACGAGGTAATTTATAACCAAATAGTTGCATTTTCGACCAAAAAATATCAATTTTCTACAAAAAAAAAATAAATTTTCAACAAAAACGTCGAATATTTTAGAAAAAAAGTTGACTTTTAATTACAAAGAGATTATTTTCAAACAAAAAAGTTAATTTTCAACAAAACAATAATTTTTAACCAAATACCTGAATTTTTAACCAAAATAAACCACATTTTTAACTAAACAGTTGTATTTAGAACCAAATAGTAGCACTTTCAAGTAAAAGAGACCAATTTACAAAAAAATGTGCATTTTGAACCAAATAGTTGAATTTTCAATCAAATGGTCGAAAATCTAATCTTTGAATTAACTTTGAATTAAATATTATGAATTGAATTCAAATTATTAATTGTCGCAATAATATTGTTTAATGTTTTTTATATTAGATATTAATTAATAACAATAATAATTGATATTTCTGACACAATTGCCCATGTTTTTAGTTCATTTATAATATTTTTTGTTAATGATAACAAATATTTTATTTTTATAATATTTGATTATTTTCAATCACTTCTAAACCAATTATAAATTTGTTTACAGAAAAAAATAAATACCGAAATTCGAAATGCCATCAATTATTTATAACAATGTTCATAACAACGCAGTCACTGACAATATTTAGTCATTTTCCATGACGAATATTTTTCTCATACAAATTTTCAGCATTTTTAGTCAAGAGAAAATATTTTTCTGTAGTTGAGCATTGCAAACAAGTATTTATTTATATTAATTATTAATGACAATTTTAGGATAAATCTCAAACCAAATATTTTTGTTTTGTTTTGTTTTTGTTGGTAGAAAAGACCTGGAACTTCTTATCATACTAAATATTTATCTTCCTTGAGTGTAACTGTGTCATTATGATGTTTAATGAGTTATTTTAACGTATGTAATAATTAGTTGTTACTTAATTATCATTTTTCGTTCATATTATAAAAAGAGGAAATAAAGCTTTAAATTAGAGTACTGAGTTTGACAACTGTAAGATCTAAACTCTAAATTTTTGGTTTAAACTGTAAAGGTTTGGATTCCTCTATAAGAGATGATTTATGAGCTGCATTAATCTTAACATAATACCAACAATCTGAAAAATACACCAATTAAATTTGTTTCCATCAAATTGACCAATACAGTCGTATTCCTCGTGTAAATCTGCACAATTTTCGTCAATTGCAATTTTCTCTAAATTCAATATTTTGAAAGTTACTAATTGTTTTAAGGGTACTCAATACATATTATCTGCTCAAGTAATATTCAACAATAAGAACATGTGAAACACAATATATTATTGATTGTTGAGACAATAAAGATTAATCTCTAAAGTCTCATGAGAGGTATGTTATAACAAAAAATTGAAAATTCAACATTCAGCAATACAAAGCACATTGTGTTTCACATGTTTTTATAATTCCATGTTATCTAAACAGATGCTACATATTGAGTACCCTTTAAACAAATAACAATTTTTAAAATATTGCATTTAGAGAAAATTGCAGTAAAAGAAGTTTGTGCAGATTTAGAAGAGGAATAGGACTCTATTGGTAAATTTGATGAAAAACATTTCATTTTGTGTGTTTTCCATATTGTTGGTCTTATCTTAAGATCATTGCAGTTTCACAAATCATCTGAAAAGCAGCGTTTAGGGAGCACATATACTACGATTTGCCTCAAATTGATACAGTAATCTTTTTCACTATTTAGAACAAAAAATATCCAGGTGCACAGTAACTTGTTGAAAGTTGATGTTTTTGAACCACCCCAATTGCATTGCATTCTATGGGTATAATCTAATCAAACTCTAAATTTTTGAAGACTATGTTCAACTGATTAGAATAGCGGGAATCTGAATGGTGAATCATTAAATGAATGAATGAAAATGCTAGTCATGTTGCTGATATTGTAAGTACCTCCCCTAGCTGGTGAATACGCTGTTGTGTATACATTCTCGTCGAGGACGGCGCACATACATCTGGGATCTGGGGTCATGATGATTGTGTTTATTTGGTACAGATCCATAGTGCCAGTAGTTCGTTCAGTTTAATCGAACAGATGGATAGAAGTACAATGTTATGCGGCTTCCACTGTCACTCGAGTTATGGATGAGACTTTTCTATTGAATAACAAACTATTGATCGTTAACCCAAATTCATTTGTGCCAATTCCACAACTAAGACAGCAGCATCTTTTTTTCGACTGATAGTATTCTTTTGGGATCGAAATGAAATCTACTTTCTCAGGAACCATTTTATGTACTAAAATCAGAACACAAAAAAGATCACAAATCAAAAATTAGATTTCCAACTAACTCCTTTCCGGGTCATTAGAGACCAAAAACACCAGTCACTCTTTCCTTATTATTTCTCGGTCTTTTTTGTACTTCAAGGGATCAACATGTTTCGAAGCCAATTTAAACTTACTGTTCAGCGATCATCAGGAAAAGATAGACAATTAACATGAGTTATTTGCTCAAATTTTTTATTCTTTGGTGAATTGTTCATACCTGTAGTTTTCCTATAAATAATCCTTGATGAGGAAGTCTAAATTGTCTTCGAAACATGTTCTTGTGTTCAAGATTCGTTCCAATCTCCAGGGTTGCCTATGAATACTGATAAGAATTCTTTCAATTAGTTATAAATGTTTACTTCAATTTATCAAAAGATATCTATGTTTTGTTTAAACATTGCCTAAGAAAGGTTTTGAATTTATCAATTGTCAGAAATATGTGAATATTATTACTTATCCTACTGGCACACAAAAAAATTGGAACCGAGTACTTGAATCCTATTTTCTAGCATCAAGAAAATATTCTTCAATAGTAGTAATTTTTATTTAAACCAAAGAAATATCTGTTGTTGATATAAATAACTTAATTCCGTTTATGTATTTTTTTGATTGAAATAAATATTTCTTACATTCAAGGAAATTATTTCCTTGACTCGATTCGTTGAAATCTGATTAGTCGTTCAAAGAAATATTTATTTGATTCAATGAGTTCAATTCTTTGAATTGATTAGGATGCATTTGAAGAACTGTTTTACAATAATTCTTATTTCCTAGAAAAATCGAATATACTTAAACAATGCAAATTATCAAGTAATTTCATCTTAATTTTGAGAAATTGTTTTCCTCGGTGAAACACCCGAGGAAACACCATTGCCTTAATGAAAATACTAATTCTTATTCTGTTCGTCTTCTCCGCCGGATTCACTCCATTTGATTAGGAGACTTGCGGACTCTCGTAATACCGTTATATGAAATAATAAAACGAAACTTTTCCAGAGTAAGCTCGGTTTCTGTTGAAACTATAAACCCGATAATGACTGAGTGCTTTATGGGATTGATCATAAACCGAACGTCATTTGCCCCATACAATGAAAATGTTTACATTTCGGAAATGAACAATTTCAATGTTATGGAGTTGATTGTACACCCAAGCACAAAACAATGATATGCGCTCATTGCACTTGAACAAGATGATTAAAAAAAAAAAAATATTTTCATTCAAGATTACTAAAATCATTATGAATAACACAGTACGCCCCGAGATATCAAACTGTTGCATATCGTGATGATTATTATCAACTGCAGATTGAAATCATCCACCAATTTGTTGAATTTTCATACAAAAGATTGATTTTCATCTGAAAAATAGAGATTGTCAACAAAAATAAAAGAATTTCCAATAAACTAGTACAATGTTCAACGAAAGAGATAAATTTTCAACTAAAATTATGAATCTTTAAACAAGAAAATAAATTTTTCCCCCATAAAGGCGGATTCTTAATGAAAAATGTAACATTTGAGATTTCAACCAAAAAAGATATAAATTTTATACCAAGAACAATTAAATTCAACTAAACACACTAATTTCCAACCCAACTGAAAAAAACTTAAATTTCTATTCAAAAAGTTAATTTTCTACCAAAAAAGTAAATTCTTAACATAAGAGTTACGTTTTCAACCAGCAAAATGAATTTTCAACTAAAGTGATAAATCTTTAACCAAAAGAATGAATATTCAACAAAATATTTAAACATTCAACCAAGTAGTTGAATTTTTAAACAAAAATAAATATTTCCAACCAAGAAGATGAATTTTCTACCAAAATGAAGAATTTTCAACAAAATAGATGAATTTTCTATTAAATAGTCTAATTGCATCCAAAAAGATGATCTTTTAACCAAGACATTTAATTTTATACCAAAAAGACGAATTTAAAAAAACATGAATTTTCAATTAAGTTGTTGAATTTTAAAAAGATGAAATTTCAACTAAAATGATGAATCTTCAACTGGAACAGACAATGTTCAAGATAATAGTAGTTAAATTTTCAATCAAAAAGATAAATTTTAAATTAAGAAGATTAATTTTCTACGAAAAAGACGAATTTTCAATAAAATACATATATTTTCAACCAAATAGTTGAATTTTCAACTATAAAATATAACTTAACAATTAAAAATGGAATAGTAATATTTTCAGTTGGAAAAATTAATTTTTAAATAAAAAGAAGAAATTTTTTACATAATTGTTACATTTTCTTCTAATTAGGTGAATTTTTAATTAAAATGATAAATCTTCAACCAAAATAACGAATTTTCATCGTAATAGATGAATTTTGAACCGAAAAAATGAGTATTCAACCGAGAAGATTAATTTTTATCAAAAAGACGAATTTTTTACCGCATTGTTGAATTTTCAATTAAAAAAGATAAATTTACAATCAGAAATTTAAACGGACTAAAGTAAATTTTCAGTTAAAAAATAATAATTTTAAGTTAAAAAGAAGAAAATTCTCACAAAATAGTTACATTTTCTACTAAAAAAATAAATTTTTAACTACATTGATGAATCTTCAACTAAAGAAATGAATTTTCAACAATAAAGTTTAGCTTTCAATCAAGTATTTGAATTTTCAACTAAAAAGATAAATTTTCAATCAAAAATGGAATAGTAAATTTTTCAGTTCAAAAAATTAATTTTTAACTAAAAAAAGATTTTTTTCACAAAATAGTTAAATTTTCTACAAAAAATAATGAATTTTTAAAAAAAGGAGTTCAACTTTCAGCCAAGTAGTTTTTTGAATTAAAAAAAAGACGAATTCTCAATGAGAAATGTAATAGTTCAATTTTCAGATAAGAAAAATTAAGGTTTAACCTAAAAAAAAGGGATATTTAACAAAATAGTTCAATCCTGAACCAAAATAGTTTAATTTTCAACCAAGCAGTTGCATTTATAACCAAAAAAGTTGAAATTTCTAATAAAAGAAATGTATTTTTAAACAAAAAAGATGAATTTTTAAGTAAATAGTCGAATTTATAACCCAAAAAGACGGATTTTTAACAAAATAGATGAATTCTCAACAAGAACAACAAATAATTTTCAACCAAATAGTGGCATTTTGAAACAAAACCAAAAATTAATTTCTACCAAAAGAGATGAATTTTTAAAACAAAAAGGATCAATAGAGGAAAGAAATTTTAATATAAATGCGGGAATTAAAAAAAAACTGTTGAATTTTAAACCCGCGAACATGAACTATCAAGAAAAAAGTTAATTTTTAAGCAAAAACTGAAATTTTTAACTAAGGAAGTTGAATTCTCATAAAAAAATGAATAATCAACCTTTGAAATTTATTTATTTTTTATTTATTTGAACATCTCAAACCCAACAGCCAATGACCAATTTTAGGAAATACATTTTTTTTCTTCCGAAAAGTATTTCTCATAAATTTACCTAATTCTGCCTCCTACTTTAGTAAGATTTACTGAAGCAAATATTTTTGTTTGCCTTCAAAAAGTGTTTCTTTAAATTTCCCTAATTCAACTATTCCTCCAAATTTAATAAATAATTTTTCGTTAAAATCATTGTCATGACTTGGATGAGGCATAAAAGTTGACACTTGACATTCTGATGCGCAAATTGTTGATCAAATTAAAAATCCGAAATCTGTATAAAAATGTTATAAAAATTATTTTGATCGAATTTCCTGATCAAATTGATCAACTGTCATAGACTGTGAAGTAATGTATATAAAATTACTATCAATATTTGTGGATGATTCTGAACCAGTCTATTCAGATAAAAAATATTCCCATGAGGATCAGCTGTCTCAATGTGTTTAGGAGATTAAAGGTTTTATACCAATAAGATTTAATTGAAAATGCTTGAATTGAATCGACCTTAAGAGCTCTACGAATTGTCATAAAAAAAAGACATTAAAAAGATGATGTTAATTAAAAGTTTTATTCGAATAAAAAATGGTAGAACCATTTCTACACTCGAAATAAGTGTCATCATCTCGTTACTTTTCATCATTATTCTACTGTGATGGTAAACAACTGCAATTGAAATACCAATTAAAAGTGACATAACTCGTTGGATTTTTCACGAAATCGCTAATCTAACTATAAGTAACGTTAAGAGGATCTTGCATGAATGAAATGTAGGATGTAAAATATAGAACAAGCAGATATAACAATATCTTTACTACTAACATAAATTGTCCACATAATACGCTTCGTAAATATCACGGTCGATGATAATGGTATATTAGAAAATGAGAAACAAGTTCCAATCATTAATTAGTGGTTGCATATTTCAAAGACTGCCAACAATTTTTCAAAAGAAAATAATATTATTCTAAACACCAAGTTCTAGAAACCAGGTTCTAGAAACTTGGAATAGGGTTGGACCTGTTTAGGACTCACTCCTAAACGCGGTTGGAAAGGGTTGAATGATCATCTCAACCCTAGTTTCTAGAACCTGGTTTTTAGAATAATATTATTTGCTCATTGAAAAATTGTAGTCAGTCTGCATTTAGTGACGCTTGGGATAGGGTTGGACCAGTTTAGGACTCAGTCCTAGATGCAGTTGAAAAGGGTTGAATGATCATCTCAACCCTGATTTCTAGAACCTGGTTGTTAGAACCTGCTTTTTAGAACCTGCTTTTTAGAACTTGGTTTTTATAATAATATTATTTGCTTATTGAAAAATTGTAGTCATTCTGCATTTAGTGAAGCTTTGAATAGGGTTGGACCAGTTCTGGACTTGGTCCTAGATGCATTTGGAAAGGGTTAAATGATTATCTCAACCCTGGTTTCTAGAACCTGGTTTTTAGAACAATATTATTTGCTTATTGAAAAATTGTAGTCAGTCTGCATTTAGTAAAGCTTGGAATAGGGTTGGACTAGTTCAGGACTTAGTCCTAGATGCATTTGGAAAGGGTTGAATGATCATCTCAACCCTGGTTTCTAGAACCTGGTTTTTAGAATAATATTATTATCGCTTATCGAAAAATTATAATCAGTCTGCATTTAGTGAAGCTTGGTATTCCAAGCTTTAAGACCAACCAGTTTAAGACTCAGTCCTAGAAGCAGTTGGAAAACGTTAAATGATCATCTCAACCCTGGTGTCTAGAACCTGGCTTTTAGAATAATATTATTTCCTTATTAAAAAATTGTAGTCAGTCTGCATTTAGTGAAGCTTGGAATAGGGTTTTATACCAGTTTAAGGCTCCATTCTAGACGCAATTGGAATGGATTAAAATGGTTAAATGATCATCTCAATCCTGGTTTCTAGAACCTGGTTTTTAGAATAATATTATTTGCTTATTGAAAAATTGCAGTCAGTCTGTATTAAGTGAAGCTTGTAATTGGGTTGGGCCAGTTCAGGACTCAGTCCTAGACGCATTTGGAAAGGATTTAATGATCATCTCAACCCTGGGTTCTAGAACCTGGTTTTTAGAATATTTTTTTGTTGTTTTTCGATTACATGCGAACTGAATTAATAGAACCCAATAATAAAATCCGACTATTTTTGGTCAACTATTTTTTTTTAAAAGTCTACTATTATATTTCTGGTTGGGAATTCATCTTGTTTGGTTAAAAATCTACAATTTGGTTGAAAATTAAATTATTTTGTTACAAATTTATTTTTTTCGTTAAAGTTTTACCTCTTCAGTTGAAAATTGAACTACTTTGTTGAAAATTAGTTTTTTTGTTGCCAAAAAGTTATTTTTCAAATTGGAAGTCTTACTTTTCCGTTTTTGGTTTAAAACTTACCTTTTTAATTGAAAATTCAACTATTGGGTTGAAAGTTAAACCATTTGGCAGAAAACTCGTGTATTTTATTAAAAATTCGTCTTTTGGTAGAAAATTAATTTTCTTGGTTGTCAATTAGTCTATTTAGTTGAGGATTGAACTATTTCGTTAAAAATTCGTCTTTCGGCAGAAAATTAATCTTCTTGGTTTAGAATTACTCTATTTGGTTGAGGATGCAATTATTTTGTTAAAAATTCGTTTTCGGTCGTTAAATTCAACTGGTTGAAAATTTTGTTGTTGTTAAAAAGTAGTTTTCAAACTGGAAATTTAAGTATTTCGTTATTGGTTCAAAACTTATTTTTTGATTGAAAATTCAACTATTTGGTTGACAAATTCATGTATTTTGTTAAAAGTTCGTCTTTTAGTAGAAAATTAGTCTTCTTGGTTGAAAATTCATCTTTGTAAATCTAAAACTCAGCTATTTGGATAAAAATGCAACTGTTTTGTTAAAACTTTAATTATTTGGTTGAAAATCTAACTATTTTATTAAAGTCATCTTCGTTTTTGAAATTGTTTTGTTGAAAATTCGTCGTTTTGGATTTAAAATTGATCTTTCTTGCTGAAAAATTAACTTTTTTGTTAAAAATTCAACTATCTCGAAAAAATTGGTCTTTTTGATTGGATAACTGAACTATTTGGTTACAAGTTAAACTATATTGTTGAAAACTCGTCTTTTTCTCCTTGAAAGATCAACTGTTTGGTTGCTAATGCAACTGTTAAGTTAAAAATTAGTTTTTTTAAATTCATCTTTTTGGATTTAAAATTAATCTCTTTTGGTAGAAAATTAATATTTGTTGGGTTTATAATTAATTCAATATGATATCAGCATTAATTTTATTTATAATAATTTATTCCCCTATTTTTCCCGTTTTAGTAGCTAGCATTTTGGCATCTATTTTCGGGGGGGGGGGGGTTTAGAAAACTAAGGTCGTCACGCGTGACTTGTTCCCATTGTTTAATAAAGCATGAATGAAATTGTGAGCATATAAGTACATAAGTGAGTATATAAGTGTTTAATCGGTCTAATGATAGCGTTAACTTCCGGTTCATTCTTCCCGCGCTAGATAAATGGTAATTATCATCTCTCACTCCGAGAAAGAGTAATTTAGTGTTCCGTGCTTGAATCGGTAAAAAATTTGACCTCCTAAAACGTAAAGTTCAGGACGTCGAAATGAATTTTAAAAAATTGTGCAATTTGAAAAAAAAAACTTCGTTTATTCAAGGAAAACATGGAAATTAGGGAAAAGTAAGGGAATTGTATTGATCAGGGTTGCAGGTTCATCATTTTAGTTGAAAATTCTTTTTTTTGTTGTTAAAATTGGACTATTTTGTTGAAAATTTGGTTTTTTCTTGTTAAAAATTAATTTTTTTTACAAAAATTGTAACTTTTTCATTTTTGGTTGAAAATTGATCTTTTCCAGCTTAAATTTCAACTATTTGTTTGAAAATTTGTCTCTTTTGTTAGGAAATTAATCTTCTTGTTTGAAGATTCGTCTTTTTGCTTTTAAAATTCATCCCTTTTGGTAGGAATTTCATATTTTTTGGAAAAAATGCAACTGTTTTGTTGAAAATTAATCTTCTTTGGTTAAGGATCCAACTATTTTGATGAAAATTCGTCTTTTGGTTGAATTTAAATGTATTTTATTCAAAATTAAAATCATTTTTTGTTGTAATATGAACTATTACATTATTTGTTGAAAATTCATTTTTTTTCTGGTTGAAAATTGAACTACTTATTTGAAGGTTGAACTACTTTGTTGAAAGTTGAAACACTTTGTTAGAAAATCATTTCTTGTTGAAGATTCATCATTTTAGTTGAAAAGTAATCTCTTTGTTTTAAACTTTTTTTTCTCTCTGTTGAAAATATATTTTTGCAACTAAAAATTTAACTATTCCAGTTCAAGATTCATTATCGTAGTTGAAAATTCTTTTTTTTTTTGTTGAAGATGGACTACTTTGTTCAAGATTACTTTTTTCTTGTTGAAAATTAATTTTTTTTCGGAAATTTCAATCTTTCCCTTTTATTTGAAAATTTAGCTTTTTATAGCTTAAAATTCAGCTTTCTTTACAAATATTTTTCGCTTTTTGTATCAATTTAATCTTTTTTGGTTGAAATATAAATTATCACATTTTTTGTTTCGAATTCATATTTTTTGGTTGAAAATCCAAGAAATAAGTGTTTTTAGCTTGAAAATTTAACTATTTGCTTAAAAATTCATCTGCTTATGGTAGAATTTCAATCTTTTTTAAAAAAAATTTAAAATGTATTAAAAACAAAAATAAAAAAAAATTAAAAAATTATTAAAAACAAAATTTTTGTTGTTGAAATAAATAAATTTCACATTTTTAAATTTTAATCTGAAATATTTGTTTTATTCCATTTACAAAAGATTCAATGTTAAAAATGTTACAAGAAAAAAATGCTGGTCACAAGAGCTTGTATGAGGAAGTGCATGGACGAGGCCCGAGTGGAGGGCTTTACATAATGACTTTGTAAAGCTCTTCACCTGGGGTGCTCACTAGAGAGATTGATCAGCGACCTGGGTCGGAGCAGTTTTGCGGAAGGACGTGTTATTTAAATGAACAACACGAGAATTCTATATTAAACTAGAATTCCCGTGTTGTTTATTTGAATAACACGCTTTTCCGTAAAACTGCGATTGATCAGCGACCTGGGTCGGAACAGTTTTGCGGAACGACGTCTAGAATATAGAATTCCCGTGTTGTTCATTTAAATAACACGTTGTTCCGTAAAAATGCTCCGACCCAGGTCGCTGATAAATCTCTCTAGTAAGCACCCCAGGTTTCACAAAGTCATTAAGATTAATTTAGAAATATAATACTAATATAACAATAATAATTTATCGTCTTAATTAAATTTTAACAAGCAAGAGATGAAACAATTTTTTTATGAATCTTTGAAGCTAATGTTTTCATCTTGAACGTCGTATAATCGCAAATGGAAACGTTCAAAGTTACGCTGTTAAATAAAGTTGGCGAGCACTCAGAAGATGTGGAGGCCATTAGACGAAAAGGGTGACAACGACAATGCTCAAGTTTTTCGACTTTATCGTTATCGCTCTTTTCCAAGTCTCGTTCAATTCCAGTCTTCTATCAAAACGAATACTTTCGGAATAAATTAAAACTTTCCAAATTAAAATAATAATCGATGGAATAATTATTAGGAAATGGTGATCATTCTTAATAATCAGTGGGGAATCTTATTGACCCTCAAGAACAAAACTGCAAAATAGTTGTTCGTAAATTGGCTTTAGGGTCTAAAATAATTGAATGCAATTAGTCAATAATTTAACAAAACGTCTCGGCACACAATGGTGGCCCTCGTCAGTGGATTTATTGTTGTTTAAAAAATTAATTAACTTCTTGTTAGGAAAGTAGTTTAAAAATGGGATATTTGTGTGTGTGTAGTAATGAGAATTTTTTTTGTTATTTTTCGTTTTGATTACTTTTGTAAATTATTATAATTTATCTTTGCCTAACATTTCAGTCCAAAATTATTGTAAAAAAATGTTCCAATTGAAATATAATAAGGTGCAGGAATCAAAGTCCGTACCCTTTTTTTACCTAATCCTCTTTTCCCCTTTCCCCTTTCCCATTTTCCCTTTCCCCGTCCCCTTCCCCCTTCCCCCTTTCCCATTTCCCATTCCCTTTTCCCCCTCCTCACTCTCCACTTTCCCCTTTCCCATTTCCCCTTTCCCCGTTCCCCTTTCCCATTTCTTCTTTACCATTCCCCCCTCCCTCCTACTCCTCTTTCCCCGTTCCCCTTTCCCCGCTCCCCTTTCCCCGCTACCCTTTCCCCTGTACCCTTTCCCATTTCCCCTTTCCCATTTCCTCTTTCCCCTTTACCATGCACCCTTTCCCCTTCCCCTTTAACATGTACCCTTTCCCCTTCCCATTTACCATGCACCCTTTCCCCTTCCCCTTTATCATGTACCCTTTCCCCTTTACCATGTACCCTTTACCCCTTCAAAATCGTTGATTTTTCCACAAATTAATTAAATTTTCAATTATAAATGATGAATTCTTAATGAAAAAATACGAATTCGCAACAAATAAGATGCTTTTTCAATTAAGAAAGATTTTTCAGTCATGAAAGAAAATATTTTCAACAAAATTGTTGAATTCTTGAGCCAAAAAGACGAATTTTCTACAAAACAGTTGAATTTTCAACCCCGAAACATAAATTATAAATAAAGGTAATTTTTACCGAAATAGTTGAATTTCCAACCCAAAAAGATGTTTGAACAAAATAGTTGGATTTTGAACCAAAGGGATCAATTTTCAACTGCGATGAAGAATCTCCAACCAAAAAATGAATTTTCAAACGAAAAAGACGAACTTTCTACAAAACAGTTGAATTTTCAACTCCGAAACATAAATTATAAAAAAAGGTAATTTTTTACCGAAATAGTTGAATTTCCAACCCAAAAAGATGTTTCAACAAAATAGTTGAATTTTGAAACAAAGGGATACATTTTCAACTACGATGAAGAATCTTCAACCAAAAAATGAATTTTCAAACGAAAAAGATGAACTTTCTACAAAACAGTTGAATATTTGGTTAAAAATTAACTTTTTTATTGAATTCTTGATTTGACATCTGAAATTTTCAAAAATCTTTTCGTATTTTCTCAAGAATTTCACAAAAATTATATTTATATGACCTTAAAAACAACTAAATAAATAAACCTAAAAAATAAATAGTAATTCGAAATTTCTTTTGATTGCATCTTGCTAAAAAAAAACCTCTGAATTGTTTAATTAAAATAATCTGAAAGCTTGAAGTCTTTTCAAAATTCTGAAATATTCAATAATTTATTTTTACGGGAATTTATTTACAAATAGTTAATCTTGAGAACAAATGATAGTAAGAGGTTTGATGTCTCTGCATGCGCAGTGTTGTGATGCGAGTGCAGTTCAATAACTAAATTTATGATAAAATCATTCTTACGAAAATAATGTCATTTTTAATATTTCTGATTTTAATCAGTGTTGGTGCATGGGAGGTACAGCAGGACAAGTGGTAGAAAAAAGTACCCTTTCGATGACAATAGTACCTTTTTTCTACCACTTGTCCTGTTATACCTTCCATGCATGAACACTGATTAAAGTGAGAAATATTATAAAAGATAGTATTTGGGCAAGAATGATTTTATCATCAATTTAACATTTAACTATTGAACTGCACTCGCATCATATAACTGCGCATGTGGAGACATCAAACGGCCTCCTATCTTTATTTGTTCTCAAGATAAAGTATTTGTAAATAAATCCCCGTAAAATATGACTTATTGAATATTTCAGAGTTTTTAATTATTTCTGAACTTAGTCTTGGCAAGTGGAAGGCACAGCAGGAAAAGTGGTAGTAAAAAAGTAACTTTTCAATGAAAATAGTAACTTTTTTACTACCACTTTTCCTACTGTCTTCCACGTGCCAAGACTGATTAAGTAAAAAATAATTCAAAACGCTGAAATATTCAATAATTCATTGATGTCTCCACATGTGCAGTTATGTGATACGAGTACAGTTCAATAATTAAATTTATGATAAAATCATTCTTGCGCAAATAATATTTTTAATATTTCTGAAGTTAATCAGTGTTGGTGCATGGGAAGTACAGCAGGACAAGTGGTAGAAACAAGTACCCTTTCGATAATGATAGTATCTCCAGAAGCAAGCCGACTCCCCTGAATAGATGTGACAACAGAGGTACTATTGTTATCGAAAGTACTATTTCCTACCACTTGTCCTGCTGTACCTCCCATACACCAACACTGATTAAAGTCAGAAATATTAAAAATCTTATTATTTGCGTAAGAGTGATTTTATCATGAATTTAATTATTGAACTGCACTCGCATCACAAAACTGCACTCGCATCACAAAACTGCACTCGCATCACAAAACTGCGCATGCAGAGACATCAAACGGCTTACTATCTTCATTTGTTCCCAAGATTAATTATTTATAAATGAGTCCCCGTGAAAAATAAATTATTGAATATTTCAGAATATTGAAAAGACTTGAAGTTTTCAGATTATTTTTATTAAACAATTCAGTTGAGTTTTTGAGCGAGTTGCAATCAAAAGAAGTAAGGGGCTCCGACTTTTGGCCCCGACTTTAGTTCCAATAAAAAAAAAAAAAGTGTCTTTGAACCTTTTCGACCCTTGATTCAATAGAATTCTTCTCAAGGACGGAATAAGAGGAGACAGAAAGTGAAACGCGTTCCACGAAAGACAAAGAAGATTATTGGGTGCAGCAGAAGAATGTTAGTATACCGCCTTCACCTTTTCTATCTTCGACAATAAGATAACAGGGGAAGGGCAACGACTCTTTTAAGGCCACAGGGGCATAGAATAATAAAAGCATATCACAAGAGATTAAAAGGATGCAAAAAAAAAAAAAAAAAAAAAAAAACTGGATCAAACGCAGTAGTAACCTATTAAGTTCATTCTCATTTCACGGCCCTCTAATCAATCTTACGCGCAAGAGATAACGATTGTTCGAATTTAATGATCTTGAAGAAATCTCTCACGAGTTATTCAATTTTTTTTGTTTTTGTAAAAAGAGATAATTTAATAAACGTTAACCTTCTGACTAGTGATAATAACATCAACATAATTTGTCACTCTTTCAATGCGTAGTTTAGAGAGTGAAGCGTTTATAAAAAATGAGCTTTCAAGAAAGTAAAAAAAATGCAGGTTGACCAAAAAAGGTCTTTTTCAAAATTCCCTGATAAATAAACTGATAAAGAGAATAAAACAATATTTCAGATTAAGATTTGAAAATTGGAATTTCTTTTATTTATTTTAACCATAAGATATGAATTTACAATCCAAAAGGACGAATTTTCAAAAAAACATTTGAATTTTCGACCAAAAAATGATGATCTTCTAACAAAATAGTTAAATGATCAACAAAACAGTTACATTTTCAGCAAAATAGTTCAATTTCCAAGCCTCAACGAAAACTTTAATATATTTGATATTTCAACAACAACAAAAAACTGTTTTCCAACAAAATAGTTAAATGTTCTACTACAGAGTTGTATTTTCAACAAAATAATTAAATTTTCAACATAATAGTTGAATTTCAACTAAAAAAGGTCAAGTTTCAACCAAAAGAGATATTAATTTTAAAACCAAAAAGATGAATTTTTAACTAAGAAGATTAATTTTCTTGCAAAAAATATAAACTTTTAACAAAATAGATTAATTTTAAAACAAAAAGTTAAATTTTTAACAGAAAATGGAACAGTTAAACTTTCAGTGAAATAAATAATACTTAACAAATTTAGTCAAGAAAGAAAAAAATAGTTCATCCAAATCGTTGAAATTTCGAGCCAAAAGACGAATTTTCTGTAAAAAGGTTGAATTATCAACCCGAAAATATAAATTTTCAACAAAAATTCGTTTTCAAACAAACAGATGAATTTTAACCAAAAAAGAGGCAAATGAAGACGATTATTTTTTTACTAAAAAGAAAAAAGACGAATTTTTAGCCAAGAAGATTAATTTTCAAAAAATTAAATTTTCAGTTAAAAAAAAATAACTTTCAACAGAAACAAAAGAAATTTCAACAAAATAGTCAAACTTTCAATCAGAGATATCAATTTTCAACTAAAATAACGAATTTTCCAACCAAAAAGACGACTTTTCAGAAAGTAAAGGTTTTTCAGTCAAGAAAGGAAAAACTATTCATCCTATTTTTTAAACTTTCAAGGCAAAAGATAAACTTTCTCAAAAAAAGTTGAATCATTAACCCGAAAATATGAATTTTCCACAAAAAAGTATATTTAACATATTCATTTTAAACAACAAATGGAAAAGTTATATTTTCATTCAAAAAAATTAATTTTTAATTAAAAAAAAAAAGAATTTTCCACAAAGTAGTTTGATTTTCAACCAAATAGATGAACTTTCAACCAAAAAATACAAATAAAGCAATTTAATTTTCAATTAAAAACGTCATTTTTCAACAAAATAGTTAAACTTTGAATCAGAGATAAATTTTTAACTAAAATGATGAATCTTTAACTGGCAAAGTTTAATTTTTAGCTAAAAAATTAGTTTTCAACAACAACAAAAAATTATTTTTAAACCAAATATTTCAATTTTCAAGCCAAAAAGATGAATTCTTAAGGAAAAATGTAAGAGTCGATATTACAACCAAGAAATTTAAATTTTTAACTCTAAAAAAGATAAATTTTCAGTAAAAGAGATGAATTTTACAACAAAAGGACGAATTTTTAATCAAGAAGATCAATTTCCAAACAAATAGTTGAATTTTTAACTAGCAAATATCAATTTCCAAGAAAAAATGGAAAAGTTATATTCGCATTTAAAAAAATATATTTTAAACAAAAGAAAACGATTTTTTTCACCAAGTAGTTCAACTTTTACCCAATTAGTTTTATTTTCAATAAAAAAACATTAATTTTCAACAAACAATTTAAAAGTTATATTTTTGTTTGAAAAAAAATATTTTAAACAAAAAAAAAAACGATTGTTTCACCAAGTAGTTCATGTTTTACCCAACTAGTTTAATTTTCAATTAAAAAACATCAATTTTCAACAAAATAGTTAAATTTTGAAACAAAGAAATGAATTTTCAACTAAAATTATGAACCTGCAATCGGAACAGTTAAATTTTCAGTAAAAAATATTAATTGTCAACAGAAAATAGTTTTTTAACAAATTGGTTTGATCTTCAACCAAGCAGTTTAATTTTCTACCAAAAATATGAATTTTCAATCCAAAAAGACAAATTTTCTACAAACAGTTGAATTCCAACCAAAAAAGATGGGTTTTAACAAAATTGTTGAATAGTTATACGTTTTTAATTTATTTTTATAAGCCTTTCAATACAAATTTATGTTTTTTTTTCTAACTGAAAATTAAATTTTTATGTGCTATCTAAAATCGATTTGGACAATAAAACATCCAAATTTGTTTACCCGTCAGTAACTCAATGTCTCGGGAGAAATTGTTTTTTAAACTCAAAATTGAATATCTTATCAACTTCCATATGTTAGTTACTCGGAAGTAGATAACTTGTTTCGATGAAATTTTTTAGTCCTCAATTGAGCAACTCTTCAGCTCGAGAGTATGATGTTTGTTTTATCTTTTAATGATAATTTCGATTTTAGAGAATGTGATAGTTGTTTACATACTCATTCAAAACCGGCTGTTAGTAACCTTTTCTGCAGTTTTCTTTTCCTTTGGCAAAATATCTGAACAGATGCGAGTACATACTCCTAATAAAAAGCCCACAGTAGACGGTAAAGGCTTTTTTTTAAAAAAAAACTCAATTTGGGAATTCTAACTCGCAGAAGCACTTAGGGGAGCATTTATATCAAGAGGATGTTCACTCGGGAAATCAAACGCGGAATGTATACCCTGGGCCGGGTATATATGGAGAAAATAATACTAGAAACAATCAAAATAAATTACTTTTTGAAACCTGAAATTTCTAAAAATGAATAAACTTATACTTTTGGTATCAGTTTTTATTTTTTTAATTAAATAATCTCACGAATGAGAATGTAAAAAAAACTTTTATCCGAAATTGTAAAATTCGAGAAATATGAAATAAATCTATTCCCATTTCAGGGTATTTACCTGACTGGGGTTTTTCATTCGACTGAACTATAATGAATATTAAAAAATTCTTATCTTCAAATACAGTTATTTGTTTCAAAAATGTTTTCTTTAATAGAAATTGTTTAAACGATTTCAGCCATAGAAAAATTTACTTTTAAAATTAGAAACAATAGAATATTCAACCATTTTTTCAAAAATTTGTAAGAAGAGATAGTAAGAATAAATTCAATTGCAAAAACCGTTCTTGAAATAAATTTTCTTTTGTAAGTTTCAAATTTTTTTTCATAAAAAATAATGTTTTTTATTGGAAATGAGATCCTCAATAATATTGTTCAGATATCTGATTTTTTACATGACAACTAGCTTATTAGGAATCTGAAATCGGGTGTGCATTCAAACTCGTAAATAAGTATTTATTTGAAATTTCAAATATGTTTATTTTACAAATCAAAAAGAAAGATTTACGTTTTAAAATAAAAATATAAAAACTCTAATTATGTTTTAGAACCGGGAATTTTGTAAGAGATATCTGTAATTTTGAAAATTAATAGGGCATTTTCGAAAAGAATTATTATAGCTCTGACTTTGAGCATGGCATTTTTGAAAAGAATGATAATTTTGAGTTTATCAAGGAAATTTTCAACAGAATTATAATTCTGAGTTATACCTGAACTTAAAAAAAATCAAGTATAATTCTAATTTGGAACAGTGAATTTTCGAAAGAAATTATCATTTTTAGTCGGAACAGGAAATTTTTTCAAGAAACTATGGGTCCTTTTGAATTAGAGCAAAGAATTAAAAAAAAATTGTAATTCAGGTTTGGAACAAGTAATTTTCCAAAAGAAATACAATTTTGACTTGGTACGGGGAATTTTCGAAAAATATTATGATTCTGAATTGGAACATGAAATTTTCAAAAAGAATTACAATTCTGATTAGGAACAGGGAATTTTCGAAAAGTAACTGTAATTCGAACATGGAACAGTGAATTTCCCAAAAGAATTAAAATTCTACATTAGGATATGGAAATTTCAAAATAAAGTGTAATTAACTATAGCTCTGACTTGGGACAACGAATTTTCGAAAAATAATACTTTTGAGAGAATTTTCGAAAAAAGGATTTATTCGGTTTGAGCAGTGATTTTTCTAAAAAAATTACAATTTTGACTTGGAAAGGGGAATTTTCGAAAATAATTCTGATTTGGAACAGGGAACTTTCGAATAAAACTACAGTTCTAACATGGAACAGTGAATTTTTCAAAACAATTAAAATTCTGAGTTAGGACATGGAAATTATCCGAAGCCATTCTAAATTGGATCAGAGAATTTTCGAAAAAAAATATTATTCAGATCTGGAACAAGGAATTTTCCAAAAGAATTATAATTCTGAGTCAGGACATGAAAATTTCAAAAATAAGTACAATTTCCAGACCAACAAAATGAAATATTAACCAGGAAATGACGAAATGATGAAGGAACAGCCTATCCGAAAAAGATTCTCTAATTTTTGTTATTTATAAAACAGGAATCGGTGAAGTGGAATTGGAAATTTGCCTCAAATGGAATTCCTCTTGATAAAACTTTCCTTTTGAGGCAAATAGAATTTCTACTAAACGTGCTCTTTAGTAAATCCTTTTGCTTCAAGAGGATTGTTTTAATGTTTACTGAGCTAGTTAGACTGTTGTAGACATTACTCGATCCGGAAGGTTTCGTTTTATAAGTTCCACTTTATCCTGAATTTAAGAGAAGACGATGAAATTTATGTTTTTAGGTGTAAAAGGTCCAGTGTAAATATTTTAAGTGTATAGATAGACACTGGCAAGAAACAGTTAACACTTATCACTCACTCTTCTATACTCAGAAAACGATTTGGTTGAATCAACAACATTTTTGTTGGCTCAACTATAGAATATGGTAATAATGACAACTAAATACTGGGTTGACTTTATCAAATTTTTTTATGGTTTCTCAACCAAATTTTTTACTATATGTATTTAGTTGATTCAACCAAACATTTGGTTTGGTCAATCAAATATTTGGTTGAATCAACTAAAGTTTGATTTTTTGGTTCAAGAAATTTTCTTTTCTGAGATTTCAAGGATCACACACGGAAAAAAAGTTTGTCTTGGAGAATTTTTTTATTTATCTATGAAAACCGATTCGATGTGAGCGCATCATGGTTTTTAAACTTGAAAATTTGACTAACATTTTTTTTTAACTGAAACATTGTTTTTCGATTGAAAACTCAATTATTTTGTTGAAAATTTGCCTCATTTGGCTTCAAAATTCTTTTTGAAATTAAATTTTTTTTTGGTCAAAAATGCAACTTTTTTGTTGAAAATTAATCTGTTCTGTTTAGGGATTTAACTATTTTATTGAAAACTCGCCTTTCAATGAATTGATCTGTTTTTAGTTAAACAATTATTTCATTGAAAATTGAGCATTTTTGTTAAAAATTTATCCTTTTTGGTTAAAAAATAAACTATTTTTTAGAAACTTCGTCTTTTGGAATTGAAAACTTGACAATTTGGTATAAAATTGGAATATTTGGTTTACAATTAACTTTTGTGTTGACAATCCATATTTTTGCATTAAAAATTAAACTCTTTTGTAGAAAATTAATATTTTTTTGGTTGAATTCAAACGTTCATGATTTGAAATAAAAATATGTTTTGATTGAAATATCAAAAATTACATTTTTCGTTGAGACTTCATCTTTTTCGGTTAAAATTTTTATATATTCTGTTGCGAAATCAACTATTTTATTCAAAATTGAATATTTTTGTTAAAAAGTGATTATTTTTGTTTAAAAATTCAACTGTTTTGTTGAAAATTGTTTTTTTTTTGTTTAAAAATTTAACTGTTATGATAGGAAATTCCACGATTAGGTTGAAAATTAAACTGTTTTGTGGAAAATTCGTATTTTTGACTTGAAAATTGAACAGTTTGGTGGAAAATTCAAAAATTTAGTTTAAAATTTACTTTTGTGTTGAAAATTCATATTTTAGGGTTTAAATTAAACTATTTTGTAGAAAATTGATATTTTTTGGTTAAATTCAACTGTTTGCAATCTACAATCAAGATTTTTTGGTTTAAATATCAATTAGTACATTTTTCGTTAACAATTCTTTTTTTTTTGGGTTAAAAATTTTACTATTTTGTTGCAAGATTAATTATTTTTTTGAAAATTGAACGTTTTTGTTCAAAAGTCATCCTTTTGGTTTAAAACTCAACTTTTTGTTGAAAATTTTTCTTTTTGGTTCGAAAATTAATCTGTTTTGTGAAAAAATTGATGTTTTTTGTTTTAACTTAACTATTTGTGACTTTAAATAAAAATATTCTTTGGTTGAAATATCAACTATTACATTGTTCTTTGAGAATTAATCTTTTTTTGTTGAAAGTTTTATTGTTTTGTAAACATGATTATTTTATTGAAAATTAAACATTTCTCTTAAAAAGTAATCTTTATTGTTTGAAAATTAATCTGTTTTGTAGAAAATTAAACTGTTGTGTAGAAAATTAAAATATTTAGTCAAAAATAAACTTTTTTGTTGAAAATGCATCCTTTTTAATTAAAAATGCGGTGGTTTTATTAAAAAATCGCCTTTTAGTTTGAAAACTCAACAATTTTGGTAGAAAAGTTAACTATTTGTTTTGTAACAAATTTATCTTTTTGGTTGAAAAATTGAAATGACCTTGAACCTGAAGCGTTGGAGGTAAATGGACCTCGGATTTCGATTCAGCGACCCAAAAAACATATGTGAAAGGTTTTTGAAGTTTATTGCACGGCTTTTCCTGTATTTAACCTTGTAATAACCTTGAACCTGACGTGATGGAGGTAAATAGACCTCGGATTCGTATCTAGCGCGTCAAAATACACAAGGATAAAGTGGTCTTGTCAAATAGTCCTCACCTTTTTTTTTTGTAAATCAGTGATTATTGTCGTCCTACAGACCGTTTCTCCTGAGTTTATGTGATATATTTGTGTTAGATATAATAATAATAGATTTATTTAACTAAGCAACCGTATAAAGCATAGTTTGTCATTTCGATATTTCTTGGGGAGGTGGAGGAGGTCGTTTAGGCAGATAACCATTAAAAAATCATTGAAAATATTGAGTTCTGTAAAGCCAAACGGCGAACCCGATGCCTGATGGTGTTCAGTACTCATGTTGGCGGCACCTCATGCTTTATTGTAAAATGCATATTTCCGCCAATTCTCAATGAATCGGTCTGAAAATTTCCACAAATCTTCCTTTAATAATGAGGAACAAATGTCTCGCTGGAGGTTGTATCAACTCTGAAGTTCCCTTGATACTATTTGTCGGCAAAACTGAAAAAACGGGGTTACCAATCTGTCTCAATTTGCAATTAAATATTAATAAACAATAGGCGATTTTCAACTGCTTCTTAGTTTTGTAGGCATCGCTAGGGTATATTTCGTTTGTATATCGAGTTTGAAATAGTTTCAGTAATATTTGCCCAACTTAAGACGATTAATTTTTTAAAAACTAATTGAATTTGGTGACACATTTTTTTTTAGTTTATGAGGCTTAGTATTGAGAATAATTACCCGATAAAATAATAGAAGGGAGAAAAAAGTTCCGTCTCGTCATCATCTACAAGTCTATATTTTTTTTTAATTAATTTTTTGACTTTCAAATTTTCCGTCCACCCAGACGTTTGGACAATACTTCTACTCGATCACAAGCGCTGGGCGAGTTTCTCGATCCAGACCCTCAATTCTCAAGTGGTGCTGACCTGCAGATCAGTAGATTTTACCGATCCGGTCGTTATTCTGTACTGTTCCTCGATGCTGCAATTACCAATTATCATGTGACTTTGAGGGATAAAATAAAGAGGTCTAATTTATGTTAACGATATAGACTATAGTTTAGACGGCACTATAAATTGTAAAAAATATTGCTAAAAATAATTAATAAGGAAACACATGGTTAATTCATAGATATATGTTCGGATATACTTATAATTAATCGGTATTTGTAAGTCACATCGCTTATAATACAATTACAGTTTCGCACGCAACGTGGGGGAATTCGAACGCATAAACCTAACCACGCCAGACGACTATCTTAACCACTACACAATTATACGAGTTATCTGTAAAATAATCCCGAAATACATCTGTAACTGAGGTGGCGACCTCGGTAACGACTTCTGAATACGCGTACATTCCATACCGTGCAGAAGAAAAAAGCTCTCGCATTCACCTGAAATCCATACAAGTCAGCTGTCACAGTCGCGGGACACAAACACGACTTGGTCCAATAAACGCTCAACTGTACATTGTACAAAATTTCTAGGTGAATTTTCCCCAAAATCAACCAATAAATGGTGAATTTTCTCCAAGATTTGATAGGGAAAATTCCCTATGCTATTGTGAAATAATACCTAAAATTTTGGGAATTTTCCCTGCATTTATGTAGGGAAAATTCCCCCAAATATATGGAACATTGCTTAAAACTTTGTGAATATTGATGCTCATTATATAGAGAAATCTCCCTAAACTTTACTGGAATATTAACCAAAAAGTGGTGAATTTTCCCCGAAATTTGATGGGACATATTCCTTATGTTATTCTGCAATAGTTGAAAATTTCAGGAAGTTCCCTAAATTTATGTGGGCGAAATTCCCCAAAATTTGTCCAATACTAATAAAAAAAGGAATAAAGGAACCGCCTTGTTGATCACGGTTGCCTCTGCGCCAGATAAGTATCAGGCCCATACGACTGTGTGTAATAGACATGGCCGAAGAGTAGACTTGGGCGGGGCATAGAGGGGTGCAAATTAGTTAAAAAAGTAGTGGTAGGTCGCGCAAATTTTTTGAGGATGAGGGACGTAGAGAGGCAAGAGGATTGCGCATTCATAAAAGTGACATAAGAGTGACGTTATGTTTTGTTATGGCTTACGTGTTATGCGTGTTATTTGTGACTGATTATTATAAGAATAAATAAAATGTCAACAATTGATCGCAAGGAATGTGTCGTGCACGGTTGTAAGAGAAGACAAGTGCCTGGTCAAAAATCTGTCAGTAAATTCCAAAAACCACACTTTGCTATTGTAATTTGGTAATTATGGCAATTTTTACAAACATTAGAACAAAATATCTAATACCTCAAGGAGACACTGAGATATAATGGTTTATAAATTATTTCGTCACACACATTTTTTCTGTATTTCCAGTGTGATACTTTCAGAATCTTGCATCTTTC
This sequence comes from Andricus grossulariae, assembly GCA_011634705.1. Lineage (NCBI taxonomy): Eukaryota > Metazoa > Arthropoda > Insecta > Hymenoptera > Cynipidae > Andricus > Andricus grossulariae. The sequence goes on from JAABKJ010000755.1 coordinate 59,720,584, forward strand.
CTTCAATTTATTGTCAACTACAAATTTTAATGCCATTTTCAAAAAGTAAGTCAGGCAAAATATACCTATAATATACGCATATTTTTTAAACTTGATTAATTTTTTTGCAATTTTTTCAAACAGAAATACAAAATTGAGTGAATAAATTGTGGCCTATACAAAATGAAATTAATTTTTGGAAAACCATGTACGAAATTTTCTGTTTCTATTTGTGAAAATTGCAAGAAAGTAATCAATTTCAATTCGAAAAATATGCGTGAGGTGTTTTTTACAAGAATTTCTTCTTGAAAGCGCGAATAAAATTTCTAATCGAAAATAAATGGAAAAATTGATGATAAATTCTGGAAGTAACACAAACAGTACGAAAAAACATATTTGTAATCATTTTTACGTATTTTCTGTTTAGTACATTCTGGATTTTGCATTAATTATTTAATTTATCTTCACATAAAAATTTAATTCAACACACTCAAACCATCAATGTATCCATACATACGCATTAATGCATGCTAACAGAGACTTAGTTACTAAAAGGGTGGTAGGTGGCGCTGAATTCCGCCATTTCTTTTACACACAGTCGTATAGGCCTGATACTGAACATTCCCACCAATCGCATTGCGCATGTGCTAGCTCTGCTCTCGAGAGTATCTCTCGACCTCTCAGAGAATTCTTGGCGGGTCGTTTGACATAATGTAGATTAAATGTGCCTATTAGTGCGATATCAGGCATTATTCTCACTTTACGTGCCTATTATTTTTAATATATAATGAAATAACATATCTTAAAACAAAATAACATATATGTGTACCTATTACTGGGTCCCTATTACTTCGGATTTATAGGTTATATTTTGAAAACTGAAGTTATTTAAAAAAAACGTTGTTAACAAAGATTGAACAACGTAACAATGAACTTACATTTATCATTCAGAACAATTGAAAAACACATCCTCCCCGAAGGATGTTTTTATAACTCGTCTTTTTATGAAGCAACAGCTCCCCCCCCCCCCCCATGTATGAAATATATGGGACTTTTATCCAATTTGCATCCGCAGTACTCATATATATGCTTCAGACTCAGTAAAATAAACAGCAGATCGAACATTGTAAACAAGTGATAAATTTAAGTTCATTGTTATGTTGTCAAATTTTGTTAACAATTTTTTTTAATAATTTCAATTTTCAAAATATAACCTATAAATCCGAAGTAATAGGGTCCCAGTAATAGGTAAACATTTGTTATTTTATTGTTTCAAGATATATTATTTCATTGCATATTTAGCATAATAGTCACATGAAGTGAGAATAATGCTTGATATCGCACTAATAGGGACATTTACCCTACATTATTTCAAACGATCCGCCAAGAATTCTCTGAGAGGCAGGGTTGTAGAGTGACGCGTCACTCGAGGATTTCTACATACGAATAATACATAAACGACGTAATATACGTACAAAATTGTAGAATACTATATATAATACATATTAAAAATGGCGGACGTAATTTACGTGGGCTCGGGCCTCGGATAGAGCGTAATATAACCTCACTTTTTTTTAATTATGCTTATGTGTACTTTAAGACCTGAAATCTGTAGCACTCCATGGTGGAAGATTCGGAATGAAATTGAGTCCGTTTGAATCCGAACAATTCCGATCCATTCTGATCGATTACGAAAGAATGTGAAATCTGTTTCCGAACGATTCCGACCTTCTGGTTGAAAGCTAAATCCAGTCTGAATGATTCCTTCCGATTACGATTGATTCTTTTTCAATCCGAATTGATGTCTCAGATTCATTCCGAATGATTGCACGCGAATCTGAAAGAAATTTTCGTTCCGCCTGAATCCGCCTGATACCGAAATATCATTCCGAATGTCATTGAATGATTCCGTGCTTCAATCAGAATAATTCCGCACCATTCTGAACAAAATTTTCACTCCGGCTGAATCCGACGCAATACGTTAGCTCATTCCAAATAATTCCGTTTGTTCCACTCACAGTCCGAATGATTCCGTAGCAAAAATTTCCATTCCGTACGAATCCATCGCATGACGCGAGCTCATTCCGAATGATTCCGTGACATTCCTCCTTCAGTCCGAATGATGCCGCACATATCAGAATGAAAATTCCATTCCGCCTGATTCCGTGACAAGGCGCAAGTACATTCCGAATGATTTCGTGCCATTCCGCACTCGGTCCGAATGATTCCGCATCGATCGGAATAAAATTCTTATTCCGTTTGAATCCGTTAAATGACGCCAGTTCATTCCAATTTATTCCGTGCTATTCCGAATTCACTCCGTATGATTCCGCTTTTATCAAAATATAATGTCCATTTCGTCTGAATCCGTCAAATAACGCGAGCTCATTCCGACTGATTCCGCATCATTCCGAACTTCGTTCGAATAATTCCACACTTATTCCAATAAAACGCCCACTCAGTGTGAAACCGTCTTATGACGCGAGTACATGCCGAATGGTTCTGAGCCTGTCCTTTAATAGTCAGAATGATTCCGGTTCGATCCAAATACAATTGCCACATTGAATTTGAAACGTAAGTCAAAGAAAAAAATGGAATGGCTCGAAATTATTCTGAATGACACAGAATCAGTCGGAATGAGCCTGAGTTATCTGGCAGATTCGGATGAAATGGGCATTGTATCATTCGGAGTGTATTTGGATTGGCACGGAATCAATCGAAATGACCTTGAGTTTTCTGCCCCTCCCCCCCTCTCTCTCTCCCTCCTCTCCCTCTCCCACTCTCTCTCTCTATCTATCTATCTATCTATCTATGTATGTATGTCTATGTATGTTAATAAAGAATAAATAGTATATTATTTTCTTTAATACTTTATACAATCTTCTTTATTTTGAATTTTCTTTGTATAAAGAGAATGTAATATAATTTTTGTGAATTAAACTCCAGAACTCGAGACTTGGAAAAGTCCATTATTTATAAATTAATGCTTATGGCATGTCCATCTAACGAGGGGTTATATCAGTTGTCGGACGTAGCGTAAATTACTAATTTAAGAAAATAAAAGATCCTGTGATCCTATTCTTCACCTTCTTACCTAAAAACCAGCTTTAGAAAATGTGAACCCAAAAAACCGGAAAAGACATGTTTTTCTTGATTTACTTCAAGATTGTTGCTGGTACTGGAAAATTATTTCAATGAAAGTTTTCCATCTATATGAAGTACATATTTTTGGTTCTATCAATTTTTGTTTACCTTTACTTATTAGAGGACTCTATGAAAAAAATGAATCATCATTTTTAAACCCTTAAAAACCCTAATTGAAAAGTTTTTCTCTATAATCACAAAAGTAACACAAAAATTAATTTAAAGAAACAAATTAAATTAAAAGTTTTTCCAATCCTTGGTCAGAAATGTTGCACAAGTACGAAAAAAGTTCGCAAAAAATGATTGAACTCTGTTTAATTCTTTGAAATTTTTTGGATTAATTTTAGTTTTCGAATTTGTATTTGGGGACATGTTACCCATGAGACATTTAATTATACTTTAATTTCTCACTTATAAAGTTCTAAAAAAACATAAATACACATTTTTAAACATATTTATACTACTGAGATATAATCTACTAGCATTATTCACAAAAATATATATCTTGCAAGGGAGTGCCCGGTAGTGTGTTTTCTGTGTGGATTAATAATTTTTGTAAATAAAGATCATGGCTCAAAAGTAAAATTTGGAAATACCTAGGTCTAAATATTTGACTTATCATTTATTAAAATGTTTATATATTTAATTCTCTTATATACCTTAATTCAAGTATGCAAAAATAAACATTTTAAGTGTTCTTTTTTTTTAATGAAAAACAGTTCGCTTCTTCGAACTTGTTTCACAAACAAATTTATTTTCTATGAATGTTATTAATTTAATAAATTTGTATAATTTTCGCAAAAATATTCAAAATCAGAATATAAATGGAATAACAATAATAAAAAATAAAATAATATAAAAATATGAATTAATGATAGATAAATAAATCAATTAATTGATGCAAAAGATTTTTTGGGGAAAAAACGACAATATTTCGAAGAATTGAGTCTTTCATTAAAAAAGCATTTAAAATATTAATTTTTGCATAAATAAACCAAATTATTAGAAGGGAATCAAATATATTGATATTTTTTCTAATACAAATATTTTAAAAACTTGAAAAAACTACACGCAGCGGGAATTCAGCCCCGAACCTTACGTCATGATCCTGAAATTCGGGATGATTTAGGCCAATATTTGTTATAAGTTCGGCTAATCGTCCCGAAATTTCGGGATGACTAACGTAGCCTACTTGAAAGGATGTTTTCTCAAAACTGACCAAATATTGGGTCCTAGGACTTTCACAATTTTACTTTGGGGTCATGAAAACATAAAAATCGTATAACAACATTCTTGTCAACGACACACATTTTTTGTTTAGTAATATCATAATCGAAGCCTTAGTTGCTGAGATGCACCCTATAAGCTTTAGAGTTCATACTGCTCGTACAGCTTTTGATTTTCTTTTTTTTTTTTTTTGATTCTTTGAATTAATTATAAACTGTAAGTTGTGAATTCTGATGAAGATAAAAATTGTATTTGGTTAACTCCCCTCAAATATTTAATGTTTAGTTTTTTAATTAAATTCTAATTAAATTAAAATTTCTTATTCTTGTAAATTTTCTGTTTAATAAAATTCTTATTTTAATATAGTTCAAGATTTTTTTTAAGTCTGTTGTTTTTTCTTATAATATCTTGTAGATTTTTCTATTAAAGAATAAATCATATTCAAGATTCATTGCTTAAAACTAAGTGAGACTTAACATTTTTATTTTAAATTAAATAAGACTGTAATACTTTCAGTACAGATAGACTTGCGGAAATAAAACCACTCTATTTTCATTGAAAGTATCAAACTGATATTGAATTGAAAATAAAAGTTTTAGATCTGACTTATTTTTAAACGATGAAACTTGAATAAGATTTATTCTTTAATAGAAAAATCTACAAGATATTATAAGGACAAGCGTCGGGTCTTTCAAATAACATATTGACCTATATTAAAATAGAAATTATATCAAATACAAAGTTGAGAGAATAAAAATAGAAATTGAAAACTGCAGAAAAATTTAGCGACATATTAGTGACAGAATACTGGAGAAATGTAAACCGTTGTTATGTGTACTGAAATTTCAGTACCAATACCTGATTTTTTCGGAATCGATAGACATACAGCAAAGATATATAATGTCTTTGCATACACTTTGGTTATTCGCGCAAAAAAAAATGTTTAAAAAATTTCTTGTTTCAAGAGTTTTTAAATTTTCTAAAGTTAAAACTTTTTCACATACCCAGAGGTAAAAAAAGTATTCATTTTTTCGGGCTTTAAACCGTTATTTTCTAAGAGATAATTCATATTTAACTCACCCTCGTTTTCCAGTTACCAAAATGCACTAAGAAAAAAATCGCCAATACCCAGGAATCAAAATTGGATATACAGTGAATTTTTTAATTTTTAATTTTGGTATTTAATGAGATGAGATAAATAAGACTTTTTGGTTTAAAAAATGTTTCTATAATAATATTTTTTTTAATAAATACAGTAGGAAAATCGACAAGATCCAGGTGTCGAAATTAGAAATACAGCTGGGAGTTGTTACGTAATGCCAAATTGTATGTAATTGTCTATTTTTCCCCTAGTGTATTTTTATACTGAAAAATTCCACGCATGCATGAAAAAATTATAAAACCACAAGTGAAGAAAATAATTCTATGAAATAGCAAATTCCAAATTCTGAAAATTTGTTGTACTTGTAGGGACGACATTTAAATCCCCAAAAATAAAATTCTTGACACTGTAAAATTCCCGTATAATAAAATTCCAAAAACGTTAAAGTTCCCGAATTGGAGAATTCCCGAAGAGTTTATAATATTACCGAATTTTTAAATTCCCAACATAAAATTGCCTAATTATAAAATATTTGAACTAGAATATTCCTTAATTATAAAATTGTACAATTCTAATAATTAAAAAAAAATTCTGAATAAATATTATTTATTTATTAAAAATACGATAATAAAATATTTTTCTATGAAAGAAATTTTTGTTTAATATTTAACTTTTTATTGAATTATTGTTTGAAGTTAAAATAAAAATCGTATAAATAAATTAATGTAAAAGCACGTGCGCCTCAAACAGCACTAATTTATCTCTAAGTTTTTTAACAATTTTTTTTTAATCAACAATTCGATTTTTGAGAACATTTTTGTTGTGATTAAAAAAATATATATTATGTACATTTTCAACCCAAATTTTTTATCCAGAAATATATATTTTTTCAATTATTGTCATTTTTGATTCAAACAATATTTTTTTTAAACTTTAAACTTAAAAAAAGTTTTTTCTTTCGTATAAATATTTAATTATTTCAATTAAAAAAATATATTTATCAAAAGAAAAGTTTATTCAGCCATGATTGATCTTGAAATTCCTTGTTAGTTTTTCTTTTAAAATTAAAAATTCGATTTTCGAGAACGTCTTTTTTGTTATTTTTTGGAAAGACTATATGTACGAAAAACCTGTCTCGAGCTTCAGATTTGCAAAAATTCTATACATTCTTAAATGCACTCAAATTAACGTTCAGTTTAGCAATGAAAATTAAACTTCAAAGTACAAAAAATTATAATTTAAAAAATCTTATCTATCGTGATAAATTTAAATAAAAAATTTTAAAGCTTTTTCCGGTTTCAATCGTGTGCAAAACTACGAATCTTGCCGACGTTTCGTGAACATTGCAGTTCACTTCTTCAGGGCTGATCTAAAACTGAAGTTTCAGGTTATAATTGGCCAGAGCACCCCTTGGTGAGGACTGCTCGAACTTGATTGGCATATTTAAAACACCTGCGAAAATATGACAACTTTTCAACAACCCTGAAGATAAAAAGGCACCTCTCATAGATCTGGGAGTATATAAAAACCCTTGTTCTTGCGGCGAAGTCTATATTGGAGAAACCGGGACGGCGGCGAGCCAACGTGTAAAGTAATATAAGAGTAAAGTCAGGCTAAAACATTTCACGCAATCAGCACTAGCTAAACATCATATTGAACCAGGACATTGCATTTTATTTGTCAAAACAACCATCATCGCAAAAACGTACAATATTTTTCCAAGAGAACGCAGAGAAGTAATTGAAATCTTAAAACACCCTAATAACATCAATGAGGACAATGGATATAATAATAATCCGATTTGGCTTTCTGTCCTCCCGAATTGAAAAATAAAGACTTGATTGGTCAATCAAGTTCGAGCATTCCCCAGCATGGGGCGCTCTGGCCAATCATAGGCATAGTTAAGGATTCAAGAATTATGTTAAAAATGTATATAATAATTTATATACAAAAATACAAACGAAGAGTGAAGATTGAAAGACTAATACATTCAAAAGCACAAGCACTGCTGCTAAAGCCATCATAGATACTATAGACCAAACGTGAAGTTACCTAAATGTTATTCTTCCTCTAATTGCACTGAATATCCCTGGAACGATCCCCGGGCACCATCGGAACGTTCCACTGTCACCTGAAGGAAACTTACCGTTTATGTTACTTTTAACAACAACTATCTCATTCTTGAGTTTAGAGTACAGCATATAATACACTATAATATGATATTCATATTATAAACTGACATCGATTTTGACCAATCGCTTGCGATTTACGTGATATTAATTGATAATAATAGCAATGGCATTAAGTCCTCTGCACAAAGTTCCAGTGAAACGTTCTTGAAACGTTCCACAGAGCGACCTACGGATGACCGCCTTCAGCATTTTCCCCGCAAGTGTCTCAGCGTTTCGTTGATACAAAGGGAAGCTTTTCAGGCTATTAACAGTAGAAGCTTGGCACCTGCAAGAGCAGCGATTATTAGGACTGACAGCTTAACAGAATATTCCGGGTAAACCTGTCGCAACTCTTCTATAGGGTCTCTTTATGCTCTTTCTTTTCATTTTTCTCGGCCCGACAGAAACAGTTGTCAAAAATATGAAGTTCCTGTATATGCAGCACTTCTTCTTTAGACAATTGACTATCTCCTTCGGAGCGTTTGGTGGAGCGGTATCGGTACTAATGCCGTCGGAGTAGCAGAGATGTTCATAAGGCACTCCTAGTGCCTCATAAGGCCTTCGGATGTACTTGGTTCCCGCATGAGTGGGGCAACTACACAGTATGTGTCTTAGGTGCTCGGGTGTGCATGGGACGCTTCGCAGCTACCACCTGGAATGTCTTGGCTCGAAATGTGGCGATAAAATGCTGAAGTGGAAATAATACAGTCTTGATACGCCAAAATTAAACCTGGCAAATGAAGCCTAACCTTAAATGTCTCCGTTATCATTTTTTCTCTTCGGATCCCCGAAATTTCCTAGCTCCCTTTCTTTTCCTTAACGTTGGGCACCAACCCATCCATTCATATCACCCAGTAAAATGATTCTCTCACCATGATCGCAAATACTTATTTCATCATATGAAGTGTCCCAGAAGGCTTCATTCACCTCTCTTGGATCACTATCAACTGTGGCGTAGCACCCTAGGATGAATAATCTTCTGATTCCTTGAAAATTTTTAAAATAAAGTAGGGTCCTAGACTACTACAGAGTTTACCGCAGTTTGAAGAAATTGAAGAAAATAATTTTGAGCACTACACTCATACGAAATAATATGCTCTATATATAAACTCGAGTTACAGTCTACACTTATTGAAATTTAATAACTCAACAATTAATTTATCCAAAGATGAAAACCAAAAAACAAAATTCATTTGTCTAATATACTTTATTGTATTGTACAAAAGACTGATCAAATACAACATATTCTGGAACTTTGTAACATTCGCGGTAATATTGTCAGTTTTAAAGTTCTCGAGAATCGTGTGCACGATACGGTGGCATAGGTAGTCCTGTACCGTGATATGCCATTAATTCGTCCTGCATTCGGTTGCGCCCCATAGTTCCTACGGTTATTGTGAACGGGCTGCCATCATCTTGATACATTACATTAACAGGTTTGTTATCTGTGCCAAATCCAATGACGATACCATCTCTTTCTAAGAAAGAATATGTGCCCTCAACGCGATAGAATTTACATTTTCCTGTAAATCTGTTGCACTCCTTCTGAAAGATGCCGTCACTTGCATATACTGTCCATTTATGTATCTTAAGTCCAGGCCCCAATATCATCGGACCAAGGCAAACTAAAACATCGGTAGATAGTTTCAATGTGTAAGAAGGTTGTATCAACACTAAATTCTAACACATAATAATATTCATTAAAGATGGAAATATTTGATATGCGATTTTTTTAGATACTGCTGAAATTAACTATACATTTTTTTTGTATTGTGAAAGGCTTAAAAAGTCTTAAATTGGTTCAAATGTCATTTTCTACTTCACAAATTCGAATTCTGAAGAAAAATTATTCTAAAAAATTAGTTTTGAAATAAAGCACGCAAGCAGGCTCTTTTAATTTCAAATGTTAAAATATTACAAAAATGACAACTATGATATAATTTGAAATGGTATGAAATTGAAAAAAAAACTAAGATCTAATGTTCACATTCCCGTTTTTAGAATTTTAAAATGAATAACTTAGTAATTAATGAAAAAACTAACCAGTTTTTTAATATCACCAAACGGTGACGATGGTCTCTAAAATGTGAACAATGTATTATTTATGTTCGTATAATCATGTATAGTAATTAATAATTATTTGATAATTAACAAACTATAGATAATTTTCTTTAACAAAATGTGTATGTACTTTTTTACAAGGATCGGCGGTTGAATGTTACCCTCGAATCTGGGCAAAGAACTTTAACATGTACGTTAGGGGTTAATATCGAAAATAATTCATTTTCGTCTTTCTCTTTCCAGAAGGCCTAAGAAGTGTACTTAGCTCTAAAGGAATTTAATTATATTTATGCGTTCTTTGTGTCAGTGACACAAAGAGTATTTCAATCCTTGAAACGATTAAGAAAATTCATCTCTCGGGTGGACAGTTTAACTAGTTTTTGGAAGATTCGTGTTTTTTGGTTGAAAATTAACTTTTATCACACATCCACGAAAAATTCGATGGTTTGTGATTGTATACAGGCACAGAAATTTTCTAATTTCAGGGCAGTAGACTAATTGTGGAAAAAAGTAGGAGAAGGGTGAAAAAGGTAGGGGAAGCGCGAAAAAGACTAAAGGTTCATGGAGATGGAAGGCTTCCTAATCTATAATTCACTGTTTTGTAATAGTGGTCTTGAGTGAATTTAGGTTCACTGCAGTGATTTAGCCTAAGCGTGCTATCTAGCGGTAGAAATAGGCAGTGCCGAGCAATAACAGTTTATGTCCATTCACGTCTTGCAGTCTTGGTCCAGTGTCGAGTATTTTCTCTTTTTCAGTCACTTAGTGTTTTCCATCGAACTTTATCGCAATGAGGATGTATTAAAAGATATTGTCTGTGGCAGGTGCGAAACGCTGATTTCGTTCGCTTGTGAAGTTCGCCACCGTCTTTTTCCGACGACTGTGGCTCCTCCACTGGATTCTGTCTTGTGTTGCGAACTTCACACTCAAGAAACATTCAAACATAGCTTGATTCGCACTTGCTACACGTGGAACTATTTTTAACTAAAATTTTATCTTTTCAATTTTACGTGGAAAACTGATATTTTCTAGTCGAAAATTCATGTGTGTTGTTGAAAACTTGTCTTTTTCGCTAGAATATCAATCTTCTTGATGGAAAATTCAACTATTTGGTTAGAAGTTTATGTATTATTTTTGGAAAAGTTAACAAATTTAAGAGTAAGTAAGCCTTTCGATTGAAAAGTCGCGTAAGTCTAATTTAGGCGAAGTAATCTTCCGTAATTGTAAAAAATCAAATGTAATTCTATGCAATCCGGGGTAATCTTATGCAATACAGCGTAATTCAGTTTATAGAGTGGATCCAGGGTAATTGGATATAAATCGCAATTATCCGTTTTCGCTCAACAGCGTTTTTAGGATTTATGTACCCCTCCATTTTCATGTAAAGCGTTATTGAGAGAGAGCATAAAAGCTTTCTGCATAATAATGCATAACATAGATATTTGTGTATACATATTTTAATATCGATCCCAATTATTTTTGCACATGTGCGAGTCCAGGACATTGTTCTGAACATTCTAGGTCGGTTCAACCGATCTAAATTAAACTTTCTTAATTAATAGTACATTTCAAAACATATTCAAACCCTAAATTGCAGCTCCAAATACTAATTAGCTTATGAGGTATTTCAATTCCTTAAAAAGTGTTTAAGGACGGTACATTTAGTAAAATGTAGCGAATGCCATGAGTTCTGAATATTATTGCGGTGTTTCTTGGATTGACAAAATTATTTAAGTAATTTCATATAACTTTCTAGCAGCCAGCCAAAATCTAAAAACCTAACCATTTTTTTCAGAGTTTATAATCGTAAAGTAGTTTTTAAACGATGCTACTAAGGCTTGCTGGGAAATAAGAAACCTTTCTTTGAGTAAAATATTCAAATTGAATATTTGTGTTTGCAATTGTTGAAAACAATAATAATTGTTCATTATGAGACAATTTTCAAATTTCAGATGACTATTTGCTTATATCAATTTTTTAAACAAATTAACTTCAACATTAAAACTAAAAACTGACAAAAACTTTTAAATCTGTTCAGAATTGCGATCTGTAGACTATTTTGAACAGTGAATACCAGATCCATCCCATCGAGGGCTGTAGCTCCAAGGCTGTGTATAATCAAAGCGCTTAGAGATATAGGGGTCGTGCATAAATTACGTACCACTTGGGGGGGGGATCTATCTTAATGTTACATAATGGTAAAAAACTACAAGGAAAAGTCGGAAAAAGCGTTAAAAGGGGGGGGGGTTCAAAATTGTCGGAAAATTGCGTTACATAATTTATGCACGATCCCTAGGTACAGCGACCAAACGCGACGTGGTACGGTAACGCAGATGAAACATGACGTGGCGCCGTACATCGCCTGAACGCGACGTGGCCCGGCATATCGAATGGAGGCGTCGCTTCATAAAAATGTTCTTTAGCTATTATTATTGTGCACTTACATTTTTAGTGCAGAAATAAGATTCAATAAGCTCTCAAACTAACTTTGAACTGATGACAGATTTTCGTGTTTCACAATGAAAAATCAAACCAGAAAAAACCATTCACTATCTTATTTGTCCCTCTAAATTATTCCAATGTTAAACAAAAAAAATCATTTTGCTAACATATTATATACTTACCAGTATAACTAACGAGAATCGCCAACGCGCATGCGAGAGCACCAACGACCCTCATGTTTCTCAAATATTAAAGTGAAACTACAAATCGTAATTTTTCAAGACATATTAGTTTATATACCAGTCACAACTTTATTCGTCCTTCTAAAATTGTAGAATGCTGGAAAGATGGTTTTGAGGGGAGATTATTTCGTTTATTTGCTTTTCCCCTTCGAAGGCATAAGAATCGTAGACTCTAAGAATTAGATATCAGTCACTATCTCATTTGTCCTTCTAAAGTATACCAATGCTTTTAAGATGATTTGGAGGGGAACTTATTTTTCTGAAATATTTGTATTTCGTCATTCTACGTTTTCCTCTTTGAAGACATACGAATATCAGACTTGATATATATGTCTATTTCGAGAATTTAAAATGACTTGTATGTTTTGTCAGAAATTTTCAAAGCAGGGATTTGCAGCAGAATTTTTTGTAAGTATTATTATCAATGAATCGTATAAATGAAGCGTTAAAACAAAGGTATTATATAGATGAATTGAGAATGTTGGAACTTTCAACATGGGGCTAATGAAATACAGTAAAGTCTCTATCATTTCAAGACGCCATTATTTCAAGGCCCCAACATTTCAAGCCACCCGTGTACATTTATTTCAAATTGCGCAGTTTCGTCAACTCCCGCCACGGTCCCTGTACACTCTCCTCCGCGTCTGTGACTAACCCATGAAAAAAGAGGCCCGAAGAGCGGGAAACCTTGAAGTGAGTATTGTTTCATGACGTCGTGGGAATACGTTGCACGACATTTTCGAGAAAATATTATAAACGCGAAAGTCATAAATGTACCGATGGAAATATTTTTTAAGTGTATAATCTATTTTCTCAGTCATGTTCCCTTGTTTTGTCGATTCACGACCTTTCAGTTTCACGAAATAAAATAAAATATCCTAAATGTCAGGCTAGTGGTACTCTAAACTCAAATTTCGGACAGTTGCTTATATTTCGAGAAACTAAAAGGTCTTCAACTGATAAAAGGATGAAGAAACAGAATTGCGCAAATGCATTCTACACTTGAAAAGATGACTATGCAGATCTTTATAACTTACCTTCACTTTTTGGCGATTTTTTCTAAGAAGTCGTATGCAGTTGCAGTAGCATGTACTAACCTTCCTGATGGCTGGCATTTCCACCTATCGAAGTCATGCCACCAAACTCACTATTCAACTGCGCAATAAGCCAAGACCGCCTAAACCGTTTTACGCGACTGACTAGTCGTGCACTCAGCCCTTTTGTGGCGAGAGTCGCAACCGTCTCTCGCCCTACGCGCTAAGAAAATGGGTGGGCTAGCAGATCTAGAAATGTCGGGTGTATTTATTTGTGTTATTATTGATAGTATTTATTATTGATTTCAAATCACCCGTGCTTTTCGGCTGAAAAAGTAGCGACTGACGGTGCATTGATAGAAGAACAGGGCAGCCAATGAATGTCGCTGATGAAAATAAACTGCCCACTCGCGGTAAGGGTGGGGCCTCCTCCAGCTAAGGAATAAAAGAATCGTTTCCAATCAATTTGTTTCAAGGTCCGGGGAATAGGAGAGTTTTCACTGTATTTATAAATTAAACTGAAATTATTCATTTCATACTTATAAAGATTTTAGTATAGTTACAAATCGATTAAGCAACCTTAATTCCATGTAACAGTGAATAACAGTCAGTATTTTTGCGTAATATTTTTATAGAATGTCCGGTAACACATAATAATTTACCATAAAAGACAAATCAACTTCTCAAAAAAAAAAACAATTTTTTTAAGGAGTGAAAAAAACTTTCTTCGATCAATTTCAATGCTAATTTAATAGGAACATGATTTCTATTCTTTCGGTCTGACTATCAATTAAAAATAAAAAACGACTCGGATTTTTCATGTCAAACACATTTAATTATAATTATCATTACGACGTTTTGACCTATCCCGTTGGTCATCTTCAGGTAATTAAACCCATAAAAAAGTTATAAATTCTTCTAACTACAATTCAAAGAAACTCACAATGTCATAAATCAATTTTTGAATCATAAAATACAAATTTACCTCCACAAAAACAATTTTGGAAACAAAATTGCAGTCCGATTAAAAGAATTGAAACGCTATTCCGAAAATATCATTTGGGGAAACTTAAAAAAAAAGAGGCTCCCAATAATTAAAAGGTTACATTTGTTAAATTTAAAGAGCGAAACGCAATAGCCAAACGACGGACGAAGTGATAGTGACAGGAAACAAGACGTAGGTTATGTTAGATGTATAGTATAACATTTCTCATAAAGAGGGCGTATTCAACTACAATGAATATAGCGCGCCAAGCCATTGGGAATTTGAAAATTTAATTTATTATGTTGTTATAAAATTTATTTATATAAAGTATTTCTGTTTTTAAAAATATGGAATAATTCTTGAACTTGTTTATGAAAATCAATTCTAAAATTCTTCTTTTATAAATATTGTTCTCTTTACCTAAAATCTGTATATCCTTGAAATTAAAATCAAAAAGATGGTCAAAATTCCAAGAGTGCTGTGACAAACCTGTGTTTAAATTACCTATTCTACAATCTCTTTTATGTTCAGTTATTCTAGTTTTTAACCTTCTCGCAGATTCACCAATGTAAATTTTATTACAACCTTTACATTTTATTAAATAAACTACGCTAGATAAATTTTCAATTTTTAATGAACCTTTCTTGTTTAGAAAATAATTGTACAATTTATGATTATTTCTAAAATATACATTAATTTGTTTATGTTGAATTGTTTAATTGTTTTTGTGGAGGTGAATTTGTATTTTATTATTTCAAAATTGATTGATAACATTGTGAATTTCTTTGAATTGTAGCTAAAAGAATTTATAACTTTTCTAAAGGTTTAATTACCTTTAAGTGACCGAGAGCATAGGTCGAAACGTCGTAATTATAATTATGATTAAATTTGTTTCAAATGGAAAAATCCTAGTCGTTTTTCATTTTCAATTGATCGTAAGACCGACAGAACATAACTCATTTTCCTATTAAATTAATTTATCATACTAAATAATGAGAGGATTTTTTGTAACGCTCAAGTCAGAATCAAATAAATCAGAAAATAGTGATTTTTCCCATATTCTTAAATATTTCTATCTCTTATACATGTATTTTTCAAAGATTAAATTATTTTATTTCATCATAGTCGCATACCCTGGCAGTTTAGACATTTTTTTGTTTACGAAAGTGTCATTGCATACAAGGGCGGATCAAGAGGGGCGCGATTTTGCCCCCCCCCCAACCCCTATTCGGACAGGAGATTTAAGAAACCAAATTTAAAATTCAACAATTTATATATCAGGTACATAAAGCACTCAGGGCCAATTAATTTCTTTGACACATTTGAGCTCTCTAATTATCAGAAATTATTTTTAGTTTTTTTTTCCGAAATGTTGAACCACGTATCCCGCTTTGTTAGAACCTTAAGTTTTGACCCCCCCCCCTCCTTCCCCTAACCCCTTCTCTAACGTCATTTTTGCTGACCAAATTTTTTTCGTGAATTTATATCAGTATCAGTAAGGTAAAGTAACCAGGAAGACACCGAAGTTCCTCAATTGCAAGATGTGACTAACTACTGGTCGGACGCTTGGAGAAAAACGAACAGAAGAAATTTAGACGTTGCGTGTTTCCAACTATAGGAAGAAAGAGCAAGCAATAACTTTGAAATAGAGCTGGATAACATCGCAGATTCAGATGTTTCAGCGGTTTTGAAAAAAAAGCAAGTAATTCGAAAGCTCCAGGTCCGCAAATGGTGAACAATTTGTGGTGCAAGTACCTGACGAGTGTGTTTCCCGCGTTGGAAAGGTGTTTCCAGAGGATCATCGAACACCCAGCTCTGATGCCAGGCTTTATGAATCAAAGATACTACGTATATATTGTCTAAACAAGCACCCGCATCAAATCCGTGTGAATTTCGACCCATAGCTTGTCTTCCAAGAATTTATAAATATATTTTGGCTATTGATAAGGTATATTATTACTGCGATAAGAATGACCTCCCTGCAGAAGAACAAAAATGACATAAAAGAACCTTGCACACGGCATGCATTGACTACAAGCAAGCGTTTCTTTTCGTACCACATGTCTATTTTCTTGAAGTCTCAATAATCTACAAAATCTGCCCACGCATCATCGACTTTCTAAGTCATGCGATGATCCTTTGGGGTACAAGAATCTAGTTTTTTTTAATTGAGAAGCAAAGATAACTGGATCGATACTGATTACGACGGATTTCTTTCGAAGAGCCTCATTCAGTCCATCATGCTTCTGTTTAGCGTTAAACCCATTGAACAAAAAACTAAATAGCATGTTTCATAGGTTCAAATTACATAATAATGATAATAGTCATCATTTGACCCATCTTCTATACATGGATGATTTGAATCTATATGCTAGTGTAGACCAGCAACTGCAGCAACTGATTGATGTTGCCAAGCAATTTTTCAATTATATCCACATGGAGTTTGGACTGAGGGCGCGTTATATAACTACCTAGGTTTTCTTGAATCTAAGTTTATTTAGCAAACGTTAGTTAAGAAAAGCCTTTACTACATGACTAAAATTGGTACCACCTAAGTAATGTACCTGTACAGCCAAGATCCAAAAGCATAGCGATCTTAGGTATAAAGTAAAAATAGTATGAGGGAATGCGAAACATACAAACATGCTTCTATTGATCCTATTGTGATATCGGCTACAGGCAATGTGTACGCAAGATGCACTGAACATCTTAAATATTTGGAGTCAGTAGAGCCCTGACAGCAGCCCAGAAGGCAGTTTTATTAAACACCTATCACATTGTAAGAAACTTCCTAGAGCATCAGGAAGCCGGCCACAAATGTCATCTTCAACGCTCGCGGCTCGCGTGTAAGGGCAATAGCGGTAAAAGACAAACTCCAAACTACACCATGTTCCTAATCTTATATATACTACAAAATTATCGCAAAAGATTTCAAACAGAAAGATTCTTCTTTTGGTCTCTACAGTAGCTTTGTGGTAAGAGTTTTAACCAATGGTTGTCATTTCATTGAAAAGAACAATTCCTTAATTATCTAAAAAAAGTTGTTCCTATACATTTCTTAGGATAACGAAAATGAAATGATTATGAAGAATAAAATGTATGCTCTTTTTTGCAATATATGGATAACCAGTCTTTGTTCAGGATACAGAAATTAATAATAACACATACATTTAATATTATAGAGTTCATTTTAACATAGAAAATTTCACATTTCGGACACACTTTATTTGATCGCAAAGTATGAGACAAGTGATGAAAATTTATTCGTGAAAGCCGAAGGAATATCAACAGATGCAGGGTGGCCGTTTTAATGCAGGAAAAAAATTTGCAGTTTATTTCAGGTTTGCAAAAATGGTTCACAATCATTTAAATAAAAATATTCGAGCTCTTGAAGCTCAACATTTTTTTTCTGAATTAATAGGCGTGAAGTGCTAGTTGAAGAGTTCGAAGCGGGACTCTTTTGAATTGTAGTTCACACACGAACAAATTTAAATCTTTTCAAGATTGGCGTTTTGCTTCCTGATGGACATTCCGTATTTCTTCTGGGAAAATGCAGTAAGGACTTTTTTGAGCCTGTAAAGTGCGTGCAATATATTAGATAATATAAAGAACAAAAATAAATTTATTTTCAGACTATATGATAGAAAATTCAGCCAAAACTGTGAAATTATGTGTGGTCATTATTTAGAATGTTTTAGGGATGTAAAAATATTTAAAAAATGACTATATCTGGGGTGTCCAATGCTCATTTTCTTTTTTTTTCAATAGATTTTTTTGAGTGAATGAAAAAATTTATTTATATATATTCTAAATATTCATCAAACATAAATTAAAACAAAAAACATGGTAGTCGTCATTGAATGTGGTGGGGATGTCTCTTTTGAAATTTTTCCTGATACTGTGGGGATGAAGATATCTAGTAGATTATCAATAAGACGACTGGTCTACTTATTTTTAACTCGAATTTTCTTAAGCGTTTTCAGTTGAAGGCAGTTGAGATGAGGTTCGTTAAATATGCTAGGGTTGGTTTCTTGATGTTGTTGAGTATTACTTTGGGGATGATGGAAACGACTCGGATTTTCAAAAAGCTTCAAAAAAGTTAACTTACAGTTATAGATATATTATTATCTTCAAAAATAGAATTGAGGATAACTGCCGAGGATGAGACCAGAGTCCTGTCTATAATTTTAAGTAAATTTCTTTGAATATAATTGTTTTATTCTTAGTTTTATTATTATATTCGCTAATAGAATCGAGAAAAAACACCAAGAATAAGACCAAAATCCAGAGAATCTTCATATCTTCTAGTTAGAGAAACAAATGTTTAATGTGTTTACGAAGAATTTCATTAAGAATGTAATAAATGAATATTCTACTGCTCCATTAGCTTATATATTCTATAGTTATATATGATAGTCATTATCTCATAGACTAAAGGCGGCAAGATTGTCCATATAAGATATTTACATTTGATAAGAACCAGTTGAAAAAATAGTTACGAATTTAATTAAAACTGATGTGACTATTTGTTTAATGCTTTATGCGTGATAACAAAAATATTAATGTTAATGTCATTAAGATTCTATAGCTTCTCTGTAACTCAAAATGTTTACGGCCCACTATGTCGAATAATAATTAATATTTTCAATCACACACACACGCGCACATGCATACATATATATATAATAAAAATGAAAAATAATACACTGTTTAACTCACGCTTATGATTAATATTATTACTATTCAAATTTTAGGGGCGAATCACTCAAATTATGAACATACACTGTTAGATGTATGGCGAAAACGCGAATGATATATTTCAATTAAGTTTTTTTAAACATATTCCGCGATTTGTAAGTCTTTCAGTATTAAACAAAAAAATGTTTTTTTTACAGATGAAAATTAGAAAAAATATAGTTTTTTCTTGTCATTTATGAAGGTAAAATATTTATTTTGTTAAAGAATGATTATGATAACAAATTAACATACGCAACGAATCTCGTATTTTCATATTCGCAGAAATTTCCATTCCACGTGTAAAATTTTTTATGATTACTCAGCAATCACGCAATATCGCTCTTGATTTTGTGAAAAAAAATTCTTTGGAACAATTTACTGGATTTGAAGATGAGCTTAATGTGTAATAATCTTTCTTCAATACAACTGGATGCAGTTGGTCTGAATTATGGAAATTAAGTTAATTTAGCAGCTGAATACATCGAAAGCCGATGCGAAATATTTTGTCGTTATTCGCTGAAGCAGTACTCAGTTCTGATAGTAAAAAATACGACATCGTATAAAAAACGCTACAACAGGGTGGTCACAAAACTCATTTTTCAAAATTCCCTAAAATTTCCTTGACTTTCCCTGACAAATAAAATGTTCTAAATTTTCCCTGATTTCCAAAGATTATTCCGGACTTACGGTCACCCTTTAAAACTATTCAAAATGTCATCAAATTGTTGTTAAAATTGAGAAAATCCGGAATGAACGAGGAACTTTGAAATATTTTTGATTATAGCTTCGCGATTTTTCACCATGATAAAATCAACAATCTATTGTTAAAAATATGTGTTTTTCATCTTTCAACAAAAGAAAAAGTTAAGAATTAAATGAAAAATGGCTGAATTATGAATTATTAGATACATGAACCGAAAAAAAATGTTCAGCTGTCTTTTTTCTTCCAGCAGAGAACAAGTTTAAAAAACCTACTTTCTTTTTAAGGGAAGAAACATTCCAGAATGAACGTTTGTGGTTTTGCCCATAAAAAATGTTAATGGAAAATCTAAAATTCATATTTCGAGCCAAATGACACAAGATACGAAAAAAAAATGGTTAGAAGCAATATTTCTTAACCCAGAAAGATCTACCAGTTTGATTTCCACTTCTTCTTTATGAGCCGCATATATGTGAAAAAAATTTAAAAAGGAAAACTCCTTAATTATGAAAAAACATTGTTTGTGTTTATTTCTTAGGGTGTCGAAAATAAAATAATGATAAAGAACAAAATGTATACTTTATTTTGCAAAATATAAATCACAAGTCTTGATCCAGGGTACAGAAATTAATAACACATACATTTAATATAATAAAGTTCAACATAATATAGAAAATTTCGCCCTTTCGACATACTTTAATTGAACGCGAAGCGCGACACAAGTTTTCTATGGTTTCTATGATTTTTAGGACTGAAATATTATCAGTCATGTCTTATGAGAGGAGAAACATTATTTTGTATGAAAAATGCCACAACTTGTCAAAAAAATATTTTTTTAATACAGTCGAACTCGGATTTAACATCGGCTTTGGGGCTGTCCTTGGACCTGACCTACCCTAACTGAACCGGATTTAACTCGACTCCGAACGTAAATAGTTCCTATTTTGTCACGCCTTCGTGAACCCCGCACACCCCGCGCAGCTCATGTCAAGCCAACCCGCGGCGCAGCGTCAATTTTCGAGAACGGTAAATCCGGGGACGTTGAATCCGAGTTCGACTGTAATAGTTTCACGTTTTAGCGGCACCCTTCAAAGGGAATCAAATATGACAAAATTACACTGATTGGTGTCTTGACATTTGATTTGAAAAGGCCTATGCATAAACGTGAGACAAGCATAAAGAATGAGCGCAAAGCGAGTTATCTGGCAGACCGGCACGCTTTTTTGTTCTGTTTATCAGAAGTGTGAAGAATTATAATTTACACACGAAATACTTTAAAACTTCTTGAGATTGGAATATGGTTACCTGATGGACAATCCTCGATTTCTTCTGGCGTCAATTCTTGCACCGCGCCACTGTACATGTTTATTTTCGCCCGCTTTGACCGCATATCAATAGGTTTATATATTCCACGAAAAATCGATCCTCTGCGTAAAGGTCTTTCCAATATTGCATAGAGGTCACCATTGGACGTTGATAATACAATCTGTTCTTCGGTTGGCATGGGCATCAGGGCATTTTTTTTGTTTCTCAATCCAATTGGTTTATCGGGAGGAAAAACGTATATTCGAAGTTCGAATATCCGGTCCGGATTCGTCAGGGGAGTTAGTCGAATAAATCTAAGTTCTTCAAACTTAAATTTGAGTACGCGAGGAAAAGCTTTCCTGAGAAACAGAGACCCAGACCTATCACTTAGTGGAGGCTCGGCAGGGGGAAGAGACACGGCAGAAGAATGAAGTCTGGCAGGAGGAGACCTGGACCTGACACGAAGAAAAGCTTTGGCAGGAGGAAGAGACCCGGCAGAAGAATGAGGTCTGGCAAGAGGAAGAGTTCTTTCTGTAGAATGTCTTTTAGAGGAAGAAGCAGAGGAAGATCTGCAACGAGAAACATCAAGATTAGGGTCGCCACCAGGGAAACGCTCGGACTGTGAACTTAATTCTGCAACATGAAACAGAGGATTACATTTTTCTTAAACTAGACAATCGTATGTTGGTACATGATGAGTTTTAAACATGATTTTGATTGAGGGGCCCCATTCTGAAACTTCCCATAAATTATTCTCGTCGAACGACGTCGGAAAAAAACTTCTCAAAAAAAATTTGATTACGCATCTTCTTTTGTGACGAAAAATTTGCAGCTTTGGCGCTTTCGAAATCAACCCAAAAACCCCGTTTTTTTAGAAAATAAATTTATTGTCCAATGCTTAGAATTTGTTAATGAAATTTACTGGAAATATTCTTTATAATGTTGTACATTTCCAGACTGAATACTCTCGTGCAAAAGGTTTAATGGATAAACCATGTCTCAAAATTTCTCAGCATGGGATAAGCGTGAGTTCAGCGTAGTTCAAGATTTGGGCAATATCCTTCCATAGTCTTCCCATGATTATGAATAATATAATTTTAAGTCAATTTCTTTAAATATATATTTTTTTTATTCTCAATTTCATTATTGTACTCACCAATAGAATCGAGGAGGATCATCAAGGATAAGACCAGAGTCCAGAGTATCTTCATTTTTTTTAATTAGAGAAAGAAATGTTTAATGTGATAGTAAAGACTTTCTTTAACAATGTAACTAAAGAATATTCTACGGCTTCGTTAGCTTATATATCCAAAAGTGATATACTTAAATTGTTATCTCTTAGAATAAAGGCGTCAAGGTGGCCTTCTAAGATATTTACATTTGATAAGAGTCAGTTTAAAAAAATTTTAGTACGAATTTAATTAAAACTGATTTCATCACCTGTTTAATCCTTTATACATTTTATGGAAAAAAATTTCATTGTTAGTGAAGCGGGCAGCTTTGTAGCTCTTTTGATATCAAAGAAAAATAATTTTCTCTCACACAGGTCGAAATGTAAGAAAAATAGATTTTTTATCGTCATCGATGAAAGTAAGATGCTTATTTTGTCAAAGAATGATCGTGATGACAAATTAACGCATGTAATGAATATTGTATTTTTATCTTCGCAGAAACTACCATTCCACGAGTCAAATTTTTTTATGATCAATCAGCGATCACGTATTATTTATTCGTGTTTTTCGTCTAGATATAAAGAGTATGATTTTCTCTCGATTTTGTGAATTTAAAAAATTCTTTTGAATAATTTACTGGACTTGGCGATGAGTTTAACGCAAGATTTTCAAACGATGATTTTGTTGGAAAAACTTTGGACTTTGAAGCTAACTATTTTCTGAATCGTCTAATAAAATAACTTTAAGATAGACAGCTGGAACGTCATCGAAACATCCGAATGGTTGTTACTCATTTAGTGACTGAACAGATATTAAAAAAGAATTTCTTTAGTGCCGGATCATTTCGTTTCACATAAAAAACCATATTTTATCACAATAGATCGTTTTTGAACACCAATTGTTATTAATATAACCAATCTTTATGGAAAAATACACTTACAGAATATTTTATGTTGAATGACGTAAAAAAGTTGTGTACAACATTGTTTTGACACTTTGCAAGTTTGAAGAAGACAGTTTTGTAGCTCGTGATTCTGTCATAGCAACGCATGTTTGCATAAGTTTGAAAATTGTTGTAAGAAGTCTCGAAGTGTCCCATCGTCCTGACATTCGGGATGAGTAGTGAAATATTTTTCATAAGCTTGGCTGGTCCCGAACTTTCTAGACAAGTAGTCTAATCTAATGTAACTAATGTAACTAATTATACTGTGTCTTTGGATGAAACCCCAGTGAAAACGAGGCCTATTCTCAGTAGCCTTAGCCGCGTTTCTGGTACTAATTAAAGTCCCATTTTCCAGGTGTGCTACTCAAGATGCTAGGAATCCATTTTTTCACCGCGTATGGATATGTTAAAGTCTTTCTTTTAATGTTTGTTTAGGGTAGAGAAGAACTCAGAAAGCCTCGAGACACACTTGTGTGTGTTTTGAATTTTGATGTATGTGAAATTCCTGAAAAGAGTCTATTAATTCACGAATATTTGAGCTTTGAAAACCTACACAATTTAAACTTCAAAGCGTTTGAATTTGAAAATTTGTCACAAAAAAAGTTTTAGGTTGATCAACTGTAAAAATAAACAAATTATTGATTTCTAAACCTGTATTGTAGTTTGAATGTTAAGAATTAAACAATAACTGATTTTATAATATGATTCTGAATCTGTTCAAAATTAAACAATTTACACATTTTAATGTTGAGAATTAAACTTTTTTGATTCCACTTCACGAATCATTTTCCATTTTTAAATAACTTCTAATTTAGAGAATCATATTTGAATGCGATATTCAATTTCAAATCCTTTTAACATTTTTTTGTAGTCTAAAACATATAGTCGCTTTAGATTTTAGATTTTTTAAATTCAAAGACTCTAATCAATTATTTGCAATAGAGAAAGAGTGGTTTCACTGCGTAGAAAGTAATATTCAAAAATTCAAATATCAATGTGTATTTATTTTTATTCAGTATTAAATTGGTTTTAACGATTTAAATTTTCAAATCTACTTGTTTGACGTATTTCGATATAATTAGACCCCAGGAGCTCGAAAATATAATTTTCCTATATCTATGCGTGTGTGACTTTTTTCTGTTCACCATATCTCGACAAGTAAAAGAGCTATGATAAAGAAATTTGGACAATTTATAGCTCTGACTGATATCCAGGTCTGATTGGATTTTGAGGTAGATCGGCCATTTGAAAATATTTTTTTGTTTCCTTTGGAGATTTAAAAAAATTTACCTTGCCTATATGAGAAAAACTTTTTGGATATTCAAAATACAACAATACAAAATCTAGCCTATTTTTTCGCGTCTTTGAGAGGCATTAATCGACCTATTGTTGAATCTCTTATCACCGACCGGTATCGATTTATGAAGTTTCAAAAAATGATTAATTCTGTTTACGTAAGATTTTTTTTATATTTAAAATACAACAATACAATATATAGCGTATTTTTCCGCGTCGTTTTCCCTGGTCGTAACGATGACGTTGCATACATTATTTCCAACAAGAATCGTTCAGTAAATCGTCCTTTTTAATGTTTTATATTTTCGAAACTGATACATTTCAAAGGTATTTTCAACTGCAGATTGGTCAACTTGTTTGATTTTGAATGTTTATAGTTTAAAATCATGAAATTTTTAACACTTTTTTACAAAGGGTCTAACTTGAAGTTTCTTCAATTCTCAATGAGCATAATTGAGGAAGATGTAATTTTAAAAGATTTTTTTTAAGTTCAATTTTGAAGATTTACAATGAAATATATTTCAATTTCGACGAGTAGAAATTCAACATTCTTCCATTTCTATGATTTAAAACTAAAGATTCAATAACTTGGAATGTTTCTTATTTTAAAGTGTATCACATTCAAGTTATTAGTAACTGAAATTTACGAAATTGGGTAGCTGAAAACGAAATTCAGTGACTTTAAAAGCAATATTACTAAATTTGTTTTAAAATTCGAATACAGTATCTGAAAGTTACAAATATTTTCTTGAAATTACTAAATGGTAATAGAAATATAAGATATCTTGACTGAAATCAGTGAGGAGATGCTACTATGCAGTACATATTTGTCATAACAATATAAATATATCAAGACAATATTCAGAGTTTATGTAATCAACTACGTATATATCCATATTTAATATCATATACGCCAATTTATTGAAAGTGCATAAAACCATTTCCTATCATACAATATGGGCGTTGATAATATATTTAATAAAATGCTACTTTTCAAAAATGAAAAATGTTAAGAAACATTTGCCATAGAGATTGTTTTTCCCTGCACGTATGTGGAAAAATGGTCTCTGTTGCAAGTGTCACTAACTAGGTTTTTCTGCTAGACTTATTGTTACGAAGGTAAATACAAATTAATTTATGTTAAATTCACTCAGATTGTCTGAATTTATATATTGCCAGAACAAATATAGACATCTTTTATTTTAAAATAAGAGGATCAAAAAAATGTTTAATTCTTCGAAATTTTAATTTACTGTATCTGAAAATACCTAAATTCTGAAAGAATTTTCTGAATCGTCTAACTAAAGCTTTATGCAGTTGTCGTTTCTAAAATTTCCGTTTATGTTTATTAATTTTTATTAACGGTTACTGTATAGTAGTTTAGTCACGCGTTTCTGAAAATTCCTACAAAAATTTCTAACAGTGTAGTTCAATTTTGAAGATTCAAGACTGAAGGTTTTTCAATTTTCGAGATTTGCTATTAAAAATTATTTAATTTTTAATGTGCATAACAGAAAATGATGTCACATTGAATACTTTTTTTTCATAGTTCAATTTTGAGTACCTAAATTTGAACTTCGCTTAATTTTATTGATTTGCAATTCAAAATTCTTCAATCGTGAACAGTAAAAATGACGAAAAATTGTGTTACGTAATTTATTGCTGTGCTCTTAATTGTATTTGTATTTCATTAATCTCTTTTTTACTTCAGTCGCGAAACTAATTCACATTTATGACACTATTATTCCAGAAATTAGCACCCAGTGAAAGGAAGACTATTTGTTGAAAGACATGATAACATTTTATTCTTTGTACAATAAATGTCTTAAGTATATATAGTGTACAACTGTATACAAACTGAATATTGACAAGAATTATCAGTAATAACAACAAGGTAAAATAAAGGAATTATGTTTATTAAACCTTGCTTCGCAATTATCAGAAGGTTTGAAAATTTATTTTCGCATTGTTTTTTATTATTATCTATAATGTCATTGAATATGTCACCGTTTTTACCCGAAATGAGTTCAAACTAGTTTTAACTAGTTAAAACACGGAGAGAACAAGAGCTTTAGTGAAAACCCGATGAAATTTTTTATTTCATCTGATTTCGTGTTTTGACTGAAAATATCAGTTAAAACTAGATTCACCCAATAGTGCTTTTGAAAGAAGTAGTTTTCCCTACACTATTCAGTGAAAACCTGAAATACTGAGTTTGTAGTGACTGTTCACAGAAAAGTGATTGGTCACATCTCGAAGCACACTGAATACTACACTAGTCTAAACTGAATTCGGGTTGAAATGGTAACAAATACATAATATTCCAAATATGTCGAAGAAATTAAAATTATAAAAATACACACAAATCCAAATACATGATGTGTACTGAGATTTTTTGTTCTGATTCTTAAAAAAATTAACCAGGATAGGCCAGAATTAGTTTATTCTTTAATTAGGTATATTTTCAAAATAAAATGTACGCAAGAAGCATCCATACATATTCAGATTTGACAAAAAACCTTTTTCTTAAATGCACCACCCTACTGGCAGTACTGCCTTAAGTTTTATTCTTATGTTGAATTATTCGCGTAACTCGACAGGACGAATGTTTTGTGGCCCGAATGCTTTGTAGAATAGCTTATTCAGAGGATCTTCCTTTGATATTGGTACGTTCACGTTGGCAATATCGCCATCTATGCGTACTTTAACTCTTTCTAAGGTATTATTAGCATCCCCTCTAGGGACTATGATTGGCACCAATTGTCCTGTTATGATCACTCCAATAATGTACTCTTGACCCATTTCTTTATCTGTTCCTGCATACCTAATGGCTCTTAAACTCCAAGGTAAAGGTAAAATACCGCCGAAATGGTGAATATCAAGTTGAATGGGAGATGGATGAACTGCGTCCTCTTTATGTGGCCTAGCTAGTTCTGTAAAAAGAAAGCACAAGTAAGAAAATGATTATTGTTTTAATGATTAAATTAATTTGATAAATTATAATTTTTATTTTCGAAGAAAATTAACTGATAGATGAGAGAAATTAAACAAAAATGAATCCGCAAAGAGATATTTCAATTTGAACAAATTCGAATAGGAACCGAATTCATTTCAAATCGTATAGGCTGCGCAAAAAACAGCTTCTGAATTTTCTGTGACTTGAGCATGTGACGTGTGCATGCCTGTGTCACAGAATCGTTTCGAGACAAGAAATGCTATTTTTCAAGGGATTTTAGATGACACTTATTGAACCGATTAGCTGAAAAAATTCTGAATAAGTTATGAGTATAGAACTTTTCATGATAGTGACGCAGTTTATGAAAAGTTTTGTTGAAATTTAAAAAAAATGTGAGCAGCATCAAAACCAATAAAAATATTAGATTTTTTCTCTTTGATTCTGATAGATCTTTTCGTTCACTTTTGAAATTCACGAGATAATTATATAAAACCAAAATTGACAAAATGGCAGCGATTTTTCTGAAACTCAATATTTTCAGCAAGACCGCTGCCATATGGTGCATATGCTATATGAAGTTTTCTTGTGTTCGCGTCTTGGAGAAGAGAATATTGGATTTCTTTTTATGAAAATGGAAATTTTGCATTTTTTTCAATAACAAAAAAAGGATGCGAAAAAAGTTAAAACAGCAAACAACATTGGAAAACTTCTGAAAAAGTCTTTTAGCACTTTTCTCTATCTTGCGTTTCTCTTTCAAAGTTTCCACTACAATATGAGTAAAGTCGACTAGGCTTTTATTTTTCTAAAGGAAACAAAATTTTCTAAAATTTCTGAAATCTTGTTGAAAACTTAAACAATTTTTTTAATAACTGCTTCATCAATATTAACAAGTCCTAAAATTCATAACTTAGTCAGAAAATTTTCTTGAGCTAATCGGTGAAATATTTACTATCCAGAATCTTTGAATTCAACATATTTTGTCCCAAAACAATTCTGTGACTTGAGACTGCACACTGGATACTCTGCCTGATTTTAAATGAATTCATTCATAGGTAATAAATATACTGCAAATAACAATGCACTTCAAATTAAAGATGGTGTTATATTCACCAATAGGATTGAGGGAAGTCATTAGGATAAAGCCCAGAACGCCAAGCACGGTCTTCATTATCTTGTAATAAAGAAAACTTATGAAGAATATCGATAAGAGTCTAACTGATGAATATTCTTCGAAAAATGTTATTACGCTAGTAACTATATCATTCGTTATTCTCATTTATTTGTATTTCATTAGTCTCTTTTCGGACATTGAAGAGGCATACATACTTCAGATTTACCATAATATTATTTCAAATTCAGAGGTACTAAAATTACTGATTACGCAATGCAAAGATTGTTGAAAGACATGATAACATTTCATTTTTCTAAGAAATAAATATTTAACATAAGCATAAAACTATATTTAAAATGGAATACCTTAGAAATTATCAGTAATAACGAGAATGTGAAATAAACGAACGATGTTTATACTGTAGATTCAAGTCAAAAATTTTTTAATCTTCAAGATGATTTATAAAATTGAACGAAAATCACTTCAAACATCATTTTCTGCTGATTATAGTTATTTCTGCCTTCAAAATATAATGTTAAGTAATTTTATCAAAGTTTTGAGAACATTGTATATTCCCGCCTTATTGCTTTTCAATTAGCTTTCATTATGATCGAAATTGTTCCTCAGAAGGTTTAGGTTACTTTAGGTCAGATTGTCGAGACATCTAGAAAAGTCCATTAAAAAATCTACGCGTATATAGTAAATAGCAATATTTAGTGAAATGACCAGTAGAACAACTTCTGTAATTGCGTACCTTTAAAATGAACTTCAGCAAAATGACACATGTGAAGTAATTGAAAATGTTTTTAAAAAATTTTAATTTTCTAATTTTAAATTAAAATGTGTGCCATAAGGTAAAGTACTATAAAATATACTTAAAAATCATGAACTAAAGTAAATATTAAAATAGCTACATCGGCTTTCACGCAATTATGAATAATTTTTTTAAATTTTAATTTACTTTTATTTAAATATTAGATTTTATCCCAGCAGAAATTAAGAGCAAAGAAATGATTTCATAAGTTAATTTTGGGATTTTATATCCTAATAAGATGATTCTGGAATTCTGAGTCTTTCTGATGTTTTCCATTTCCGGCTCTGATCTATTCTAAAGATATGTACAAAAGAAAATTCGTCCACTCGCTTAATTTTAAATGTTTATAGTTTAAAAGAAATAAATTTTGAAAATATTTTTAAAGAGGGTCTATCGGGCAGATTTACAATGAAAGATTCCTTAGTTCTTAATGTGCTTAATTTAGACAGATGTTATTTTAAAACTTTTTTTGTTGTTGAACAGTTTCATTTTTAGGATTTGCAATTGAAGATTCTTTAATTCTGAAAAGGTATGCATGAATATTCTTAAATTTGGTTCATTTCTAAAACCCAACTCGAGAGTTTTTAATTCTAAATCTTCTAAATTGAAAACATTTAACATGTAAATCGTCAAAATCACAGATCGCAATTTAAAAGGATTCCATTTTTAAGATCTACTATTTAAAATTTATTTTTCGAACGTTATCATACCTAATTTTCTACACATATAACATTTGTTTTCTTATGTGAAAGGAAAGGGTAATTCAGGTGGCTTAATTGATTTTTTCTTCAGTTTAATTAGATATTGATCCACAAATGTTTGACTTTTATTTTTAATGTTACTTTTTACGAATAAAACCAAACCTACTTGTGTTATCAAAAAATGATGAATGACAAATTTGTAGCTCTGCTTTGGTTAAACAACTTTAGTCCATTCATTTTTTCACAGCTTATGTTCTTTGTCCAAAGAATTAATTATTTTATTTTTATTATCGTTTTTTACGAATAAAACAAAAACAACGCGTCATATGAAGAAGTGATTGCTAACAAATTTGTAGATCTTTTTTGGGTGCACAATTTATGTTTTGAATTATTGATTCTTCATTATTTTTGTGGGACCAACATTTGAATTTTGCATTTTTTAAGAAAATTGAAACATTTTTTATCATAATCGTTCAGGGCTTTCAAAAAGCAACGTTTTTCTTCTCTCGACTTTTTTCCATATCGGGCGTTGTTCGGCTTAAAATTTTGATTTGGGATTGATTTTTCAAATTTTGTAAATGCTCTAACTCTAAAAATTTTCGTTTAATAGAAAAAAAGTCAAATTGTTAGGTTTCCCGAATACTACGAATATCCATGCAAAAAATTTTCGAATCTTAAAAAATGGTTTGAAAATTTTTGAATATGATCTAACCTTCAGCTCACTTTAGCGTGACGTAGTAGATGTCATCACAATTATTTTCCTAGCCTCGGTGAAACTTTTACGTTCAATTTTTGACCGCTCACAATTTTGCCCGCTAAACATTTCAAGTTTTGTTTTGCTGTGATGATCGGTAATAACAAGAAGGTCAAACAAACGAATCATGTTCATTCAGCCTTTCTTCGCGAGTATTAAAAGGCTTCACGTAGATTTCGAAAAGTAAAAAATCTATTTTTTCAAATTTCTGTTCGCATTGTTTTTTATAATTTTCTTAATGTCTTTAAATACATCATATTCCAAACATGTCGAAGAAATCAAAATTATTAAAACTAACTAAACTATTTCAGCTTACTCCAGTTACTTTTAGTAACTTGCTTTAAAACTTTCTATTTATATGTTCCGTACGAAACTGGAATCCGAAATTTTTGCATGAAATACCTTACATCGATAGTGTGCTCATCCGGACTAACAATTGTTCCCCATTATCTACTCCCTATACATATCAGTCTAGCACACGTATACACTCAATGTATTGAGGCGATTATACATCATGCCTTCCAACCATGAATCTACTGTTCATATTGTCCCTCCTAATGAACCTTTAAAAGTATTTTTCATTTTGACCATTTCATCTTCTACGATGTAATTCTGGAAGCTCTGTAGGAAACGATTTTGGCAATCAAATTTAGCGCTATGAGAACTGATCAGATATCAGTTAGGATGATTTGCCTTGCCCTTCCAGTAATATTTACTATCATACTCCATAAAACACACCGCTTTAGGTAGGTTTTTTCCCGGATTGTTCGAAAAACGCAATGGTTCACCAAATCACGTGACCTTGTAGTTGGCGGGAGAGCTTAATGGCCTCAGAAATAAAACAATTGACAACAACGAGGTCTTAAACTCGTGATCATCATGTTACCCACCGCCGAAGGGGGACTGCTCCTCAGGAGTCATCCTACAGAAGCGGTGAAGATCATTAAAACCGTTGACAATAACCAAGTTGCGGTCTTGGTAGTGTGAATGGTACCATTACACAAGGTATCGTTACGCTCGGACTTGGGGAACAACACATCAACTGCTTTCAATTGTTTACACAGTTTCGAGGCAAAAAAAAATGGACGGTAGTTTCGTACCCGAAGTCCGAGCGAGATGGTAACCCAACTTGTTATCAGGTGCAACAAAATTTATCACTGAGTTTTTACTGTGAAGAGACGTCCCGATTAGTCTATTAATGACTGAGACGGAAATCTAGATGATGCAGATAGATTCGCACCACGGCAAAGAAGCCTCAGTGGTTCTTACCAGGTAAATGACAACGGTACAGACAGGGATTGCTGTAAAGCCGCTAGATTGACATGCCGCAGATGTGACTTGCCGCAGAGAGACTTGCCGCATGTGAGATGGTATGTCCCCCATTGCTACAGGCTCATTCGATTGCACGAAATAATCCGATCGGTCCCATCGGCTTCATTTGGCTTGAGGCATCGAAGACACATTGCTGATCGACGCGCGCTCGCCATAATGTTTTGGGTGAACTCACGCAACGTCATGACGCAGTCACACAAATAGGCCGTGAGGGTACAGCGCCTTGCTACAAGGCTCCTGTTTTATCACGCCTGAGTGAATGCCGCACATCGCCCCGCAGCTCTTCTCACCAATATTGGCGGCGCGGGGTCAATTCTCGGAAACACTAAATCGAGGATCACTAAATTCAGGTTTCACTCAACTTTAGTAGTACGCTGTAACGGTTCATATAAGAAGCAACCAAGAACGGTGAGCAAACTAAAAACTAGTGACAAAAAGACCAAAGCCGCAAACAAATCTGAATTAAGATTCATACAAACTTCTAATTTTCAATACTTTACTTCAATTTGCGCAAAAAAACTGTATTTATTCTTCACTGTTCATGTTTTCTTTTTTTCATTGAATTCAAAAAATTGCAACTAAACAATATTCCAATTTTTATTGAATTAATATACCAGCAGCACGCGTATTGTCACGATTCTCATAATGACGACTTTCAAATACCTCCGGATGGCAAATTTCAAAACCTGGGTTATTTTATAGCCTTCGCAGGAAAGAAGGGTTTTTAAATTCCTTGGAGAATATGTTTGAGAGACCTGGTGAATCCTCTGGAGCACTTGAGTGGCCCCAGACCTCGTGAGAAAGACATCTGATCCTTGACGGACGTTTAAATAATATTGACCTGATATTCTTTAATTACGATTCATCTGTTTCATAAGGTAACGAAACGAAACGAAAGTAATGCTGACATCCGTTTCGCTTCGCGATACCGATAACTGGATTATGAAAATTTTGTTTTCCTTGCCCATGTACGAAATTTATTATATACAATTTATATATAGTGGACAAGACAATGATATTTTCAATTTGTTTTAGAAATTTTTCTGTATAAAACAAATGAAAAATATAACTTTTTCACATGGATAATTATTTCACCCCAAATATAAATGATTAAAAATTGACCCAGTGATTTACCTTGGTAAATATTTTTTCTAATTATTACTCGTATTTGTATGGTTGTTTAAGATGTTATCTACAAGTCATTAAAGTTTCGGTTAAGAATGATCAATAATTATAAAAAATGCTCACAAAGCAATAAAATACTAAGGAATAATTATATATTTTTCAATGCCAGGCCAAGATATATGTGATCTATAGCGGATATACGCATTATATTAAACAAATATAAGAATAAGTTACACAATATAACTATATAAAATTATAATGTATTCATTCTCTCCAATAAAATAATTATCAGATGTCTGGCTGCGTCTCAAAACTGAGACGAGACATAACATTATGTCTTACTTTTATGGTTTTAGCATGGTGATTTCAAGTCGGCGAAACTTGTCTCAAGACGAACATTCTGG
Organism: Andricus grossulariae; assembly: GCA_011634705.1. NCBI lineage: Eukaryota > Metazoa > Arthropoda > Insecta > Hymenoptera > Cynipidae > Andricus > Andricus grossulariae. The sequence continues at coordinate 59,754,318 of JAABKJ010000755.1, forward strand.
ACTCAGAAATAGCACTGTTAACATATGCGAAGGATTAAAATCAATGAATGAAAAATTTGTAATTATCAAATTAGCTATTTTTAATTAAAAAATTCAGAATCTGTGTGTTTCAACGAGTATAACCCTGAAAAATTTTCTTAAAAAAAATAAAAATTGTGATTGTCTATAAGGATCTCCTGAGCCGTTATAAATACGTGAAAACAAACAACATTTTTGGTATCGTCGTCAAACAAGTATAATACAAATAAAAACCTATAAATGAATTGATTCAATATATATATTGTGTAAAAATATACAAAATTGTTTAATTATTAACAAAGATTGGCTTTTATGACAGTCAAACCCTTTTTGTCAGGGCAGGTATATACTCAAAGTTATAAACCACTTCTCATGCTGAAGTCGAACTTTTCGACTTCAGCATGTCTTGATTGGGGGCAATTCAAGTTGAAACCAAGTAGAAGAATTTTTACTCGGGTTGTCACGGGCCTCCATGTCAAAGGGTTTATCGCTCGGTGAATTTGTGCATCTAACTGATGACTTTAGAAAGACCGATCCATCCACCTTAAACAAATATTTTCACAACAACGAAGATTATAATGTAATTTCTAAATTGAGAAAGAAGCAAATAACAAGCACAAAGAGTGACTTCCTATACAAAATTTAATCTTAACACAAAAGAATTAGTATCTTGAGCAATTATGCCGCCCGGGTGAAGAACCTCGTTATCAACGTTTTGCCGTAAGTCTTGCAGTATTCAAGAGCATACATTTGTGAAATAGTCGTGTTATAAAATCACTTCTTGCGAGAGAAGTAAATATATTTTTAAACCTGTCACTTAACACAGATATAAAATCTTCCAGTATGAATTACTCGATTGCTGTTCTATTTAATATGCTCACATGTAAGTTTTCTCAAATACCTGTATTAAGGGAATACGGCTCCCTTCGCTCGCAAGTTTGAGCGCGTCTAGGGCACGCGACTCTTGGTGCCCTCGCTTCGCGCTCGATAATGTGTGTAAATCGCGCTTCGCGCTCGGTTTTTGTATTTCCCTCACATTTGTGCACATACCATTCAAACTTAAAAGTGAAAGCATCGACAACTGTAATTTGGTTATTGTGAATTCTCTATTGTTAAAGCTCCTTCGGCCTTAAGGAACACATTCTCTTCATGTATTTTGTGCTTCGCACTCGATTTTATAAAGTAGGTACAAATTTTATTTATTATGATAACTAATATTTGTTATTTATTTTGCATTATATTTTATTCTTAGTTATCCTGAAAAATGTTTCATTTCAATAAATTTATATTAAATTATTTATATTATCAGAGAACAGGGAGACAGACCGACCCACAGGCAGACATATTGTAAAAACTATTTTTTCTGATTCAGGGGGTTTCAAAACGCCGAGAAATGACAACAACTGTATAGGACCAAAATCACATGAATCTAAGACATTCCATCTAAATGATGAGAATGAAAAATTCAAATCTTCCCGCTAAACTATGGGTGGTATTGAAAAATAGTAACAAGCAATTTTGTAGGTTTATTCGAGACGAGAAGTTTTGCTGTTGCCTATTTCGTCGTCTTTTGCTTTGTATAGCTGTAAATTTGAATTTTCGATTTCCTTATAGCATTTCGTACGTTTAAAACAAAAACTATTTATCCTATTGAAAAAAATTAAAAGAAATTATGTAGAACTTTTAATAACAAATAATTTTTTTTTATCTTTTCATTGTTCCTTGCGTAGTTTCGTGGAAATGTTAAATTATTACGTTTTTTAGTTTGATTTTCCATGGCTAAAAGCATAAATATTGGCAGTAGAAGCCTGGCTAACGAACTTGTCCTTTCTTTTTCGACCACGAACTAGTGTGCAAAAGGAAATTTGAGTTAGAGAATGCTTTCAAAAGTTATCGCCTCGTCAGACGACAACCAGAGAGACCGGCAGACAGATACAACAGTTTCGTAAAAACTATTTTTTCTGACTAAGGGGTTCTCAAAACGTCGAGACATGACGAAAACTAAATAGGTCCAAAATCACATGAATATAAAACATTCCATCTGAATGATGAGAATATAAAAATAACACTAGGGTCCTCTACCTACACAAACCACCTGCAGACTAAGTAATACAAGAGAAATTAAATTCAACTATGCACGAATCTATTAAAAAAAGCTAAACACAGACCAGATTAATTATTATAGAAGTAACTAAAGACCATTGTATTGCTACCAAAATCGCAAATGCTCTGTCAGATGAGTAAGTGAAGGGAGCAAAAACATCACCACAAATTGATGAAAGAAGTGGGGACCAACCTAATGAGGACTACTGTCTTGGAAATGTTGTTATTGAAATGTTAAATGCATCTGACATTGATCACATCAATAAATGCTTTGATGAAGAAAATGAATTTAAGGGAGAGAAGAAAACGGATTTTACCGACGCACTTTTGGAAGCTCACTGTGCTGAACGGAAAAGATTGAAAGTGGTTAGAATTATTACCTAATTATTTATCTCTGAATATGAATGATTGAAAATTGATACAATAATTTACGTTCGTTTTAATAATTATTAGTTGTATTTGAATAGTTCCTTTGTCATTTTTCTACGAGTATTTCAAGTTTTACTCAAGAATGCCTAAGAATTAGAAGAAATTTTCACTAAAGCAATAATAAGCTAGGAAATAATTATATACTTTTCATTATCAGGGCCAAAGAGAAGTACGCTGCTTTTTCTGGAGATGGGATATATTATTTAGTATACATATATTATCTAAATGATATGCGCATTTTATCAAACTGAAACTAAAGTTTTTCGAAAAAAGGAATATAATATAACAAATATTAAAATAAGTTATACAATATAGCCGTATCACTCTATAAAATTATAATCATGCAACGAGCTAATTATATTTCTATATTAACTCTGAGATATATCATTTTAATCGCATTTAATCTTGTGTAATCTCGTGTAATCTTTGAAAATCTCATGTAATCTATGTAATGTTGAGTAATCTCATGCAATATTGTGTAATCTCCTGTAATCGTACGTAATCCCATTTTTAATCTTATGTGATTCAATTTAATCTAGTGTAAACGAAAAATCAGAGTGAGTCAACCCTCGGATAGATCGTATGTTTTAAAATTGATTTATAACTTGTTTTGGAACTTCTCTCTGTGATGTGATCTTTTGATATTAAGATTCATCATCATAACATACAATCCCGCCAAGTTTTATAATGTCCAATATCGCTTTTTAAAATTTTTACAAAAATCTCTGTAGAGCATTTATAAAAAAAATTTCTTTATATAGTTATTATGAACAATTTTTGTTAAAAATTAAAAAAATTAAATTGATTGATTTACTTATTAACTCAGTTGAATGGTACCATATCTACCTGTGAAACTCAATCTATCCAATCTCTGATTTTTTGTTTTTACACTGAATACGTAAAGTTTCAAAAATTATTCAAGATATGAAAAATTCTTCAAAATAGAAATGAGAAATGACAGAGAAAAAAATGAGAAAAAAATGGGAATCTATTGCTACTGACGTCTTGTTAAAATTTGGTACCAATCAGTTCGATAGATTAGGATGTAGAAGTGAGCACATATCGATAATTGGTAGTTGGTTCAGATCCCTGTAGAATATTTAGAATCAAACCATATAATTTAAAAATCCTATGATATTTCAAAAGTATAAACAAAACCAAAGTTGGTCTTACCTAAACACGCGAGGCAAGAGCGACAAAATACAGCTTGTTAGAAATAGCAATAACACGTGAGGCTTCGTATGTACTTCCACAGGGGTTTTGGTTTTTCAGAACCAACCTTAAACTGTAGGTTTCTTCAAAAAAGGCTAGTTGTTTCCCAAGAAAAGGCTAAATATCTAGAGGAACATTTCTTGGGGATCACTAGTTGACTTTGTGAAGACTCGGAAAAGAGTTAGCGATCTGCTTGCGACGGGGATCCATACTGAGGGGTTAATCGCTCGATGGTCGCTGGTCGATTTCAAATAATTAACACACATACATATGTCTATAGAACACACCAAGAAAGTATGCTGAATTTGTGCATCTAACTGATGACTTTAGAAAGACCGCTCCGTCCACCTTAACCTGGACATCTAGGACCACGGCCTGGCAAAAGGAGGCTGCCGGATGACAAACTGGGTGAGGCCCACTTATGTGCAAAGAGGTCCGCGTTATTCATTGTCCTATGGGGTACGCTTGGCACCTATGAGCTGTATTTTTAGTACGTTGGAAATAATGAAATGCACCAAGATCTAAACTCGGTTAAGGAACCCAGATTCGGTGTACGGCCTTGAGAATAAATACGCGTGTGGCACAATGGGCTTTATAGCCTGAGCGCCGGGTGGTCCACACAGGCGTCGCTGTTCACATTAGAACCAACAAACCAAAGATAACACAGGACCAAAAAAATGGTTTTGAGAGTCTACTGGGATTCTGATAGGTGTAATTTATGTTTTTGAGGTCGCTCAACACGATTTCATTCGCAGAATTAAGCCAGCACATCAGGATTTGCAGTAAAATTTAAAAAAATACCAACTGAAAAATTGGTATTGTAGGGTGCGAGGTTTTTGGGTTTGTGGGTTTGGGGTTTGTGGGTTTGTTGCTTCTTTAACGTGAGTCCCCTTTCCTCACCAATTTTTGAATATATATTTTTTCTTTGTTTTCACGCTAAACTATGAAAAGTCATATTTTTGAAAAAAATGTGTTTTCCTGTATATCAACGAATGCATGGATTAAAGCCTGACTTGAATCAATGGCGTAATATTTGATCGAGCTCATCGATAAAATATTGTGGCTAAGAGCAACTCTCACAAGCCCTGAAAGCAGCCGGAGGTTTTTCCGGTCCACAAGGTTTTTTCTGTTCTAGGTCTTTTTTGTTCTGCAAGCTTTTTTCTATCCGAAGCTCGGCTCGACCCGCCCAGTGAGTCAAAGCGAGGGTTTGAAGTTACCGCAAAATATTATGGAGATACATCAAAACTTCGAAACCCGGTGTATGAAAAAGTGCTGCGGAAACTCATCTTTACATTTTTTCACGTTCAAGAACTTTTCATTTAATTCTTAATTAACTGAAAATACTACGTAGGATAACGGAACCCATTACTGATAGGGATCCTATTGTTTCATTCATTTAATGACTAACACTTAGAAAATTACATATTTAAGTTTGAGGTCTGAAGAAATAAACTGTTTTCACCACAAATGGTCACCTCTCGTTAATTGGTTTCATAACCCTGTGAGAGTCTTATATAATACAGAAAAAAATATTGTTTAATTAGTAATTATCTTACATCCAAATAAAGAAACAATCTAGAAACTAGTCAATACGAGCATTACATCCCATTTTAGCGACTGGACTAGACAGAAACATTACAGCGTGGGATATGCCAAATTTCGCTGCTCATTAGTTTTATTCGAATTGCTGTCAGGTTGTTTAATTACAATTAAATGCCTCAACTATTTCGCTAATTAGCATTTATACACATTATTATCATATTTTCTTGAAGTGCTATTGAAGAAATATTCAAAGACATCATAAATATTGAAATAAAACATCATACCTCATTGTCAAACGGTTGAAATACATGGAAGGGGTCAAAGAGGCTAATTTCGGGCTTTGCCTGTATGCTAGAGAATTGTAAATCACTAGCTAAGAGCATGTTACAGAATATGACATCACTAATTCATTTGAACGAACCTTTTCATAAAGTTATGAGTCGAATCGAGTTTCCATACCAGACAGATGATTTTCGTTCCTTCTTTCAAGTCTATTCCAGCAAGGAAAATTTGTTATAGTTATTAGCTTATGAGTATGTTCGTTTAAAATTGTTGATCGCATGAGAGTCTCATATAAGCCTCCCATTTTCTGTTCTAGGTGTAAACTCAAACTACAAATTACTCAATTTGTGTCTTGTTTTATACTATTATACTAATTACAGGATGGAGTGAAATCTCTTTCGGGATAATCGAAGTCTTGTTCTCTTATTTTGGCTTAAGTTGCTTGTACAATTTCAGCCGATAGAATAGGGTAATAATTAACTATAAAAAAATAAATTTCTTATATTTCAACTAATATTGCTAGAAGCCCTATTGATGTAAGTGTTAGTGCGAACTAACAGAAAAAACTCATTTCGAAGTTTTTGTCTCTACCCAGAAGGGAGTAACAGATCCTTTAAAGCTTCTGAATAGACCGACCATTCAACGATACAATTCTGCCGTGACCTCGCCCTCACACTTTCATCAATCGAGCTCCTAGCAATATTAGTAAAAACTAACAAATTTGAAGTTTTTCACACATCATTACTACGCTATTTTTACCCTATTTTTACTGTATTCAAATTACAAGAGATAGCCCAGTCATCTTCAATTAAATTTTACGTATCAGAAAATTTCTGTTTGTTTTTTCAATTTTTCAAATAACTTATTTGAAAGATTTTCTAATTGAAAGTCAAGCCACGGTAGAGTGACGCGAAAAAACAGTTTTAATTTTTGCAGAAAGGATATTTTACAAATGAGTGCATAAATGAATTTGGACCTATCTTTTGCGCAATTAGGTAAGTTTTATCATGGCAAGAACTGTGTTTTTCTGTGATGTTTTTCAAGGAGTCATTTTTATCTGCTTCAGAGGGTACTTTGTGTAAGTGAACAGATAGTAGTGTGCTACGAATCAATTTATGTCCATTTGTACCGAGATTGAGGTGCAAATAGTCTTTTTTCGAAGTCCCGCTATTAATATTGAAATAGTCGGACTATTCGTAACGAAACTTTGGTACACGTAGCGACGGCTTGTTCAAATGTAGCGAACCCCGAACTTTTCTACTAGTATATCTATGTAAGATATTTTGCAGCATGAGTTCAAGCAATTTCAACAAACAGCAATGAATAGGCAGAGGTCGAGGTATTTGATGAAGTATGAGTAAGGAGTTTAAATTTAAATATAGAGAAAGCAGCCTCTTAGGGTATCGGTATTCCATATCGAGGAAACATAATTGTACAAAAATATGAGGTTATACATGAAACTACAAAAAACTTCAACATTAGCTTTTTAATATTTAGTAATTCTTAACATAATATGATAAAAGAAATAATGATATTTGAAATAATCTAAACTTTCGTAAAGATTTGTTTTATTTACGTTGCTTTAAGGTGGTTTAATTCCAATTGAATATTAATTAGGATTAGATTGAGATTTGGATACTTTGATACGTATATAAATATAAATTTCAGATTAACCAAATTTCATGCTCGAGTCTGTCTCGGTCAATTAGATAAACAAGTTGGCTGTATGGTTCAATAACTTTAGGCGGTTATTTGATAGAACCTGTGGTCTGGTTAACTTTGGAATATTATTTTTAAACTCTCACGATTTGGACCATAACCAATTTCATTAAGATGGTCACCGTGCTATGATGGATATCGTAATGTTGGGGCGATTGACGTCTGGAAATCCTGTATCCACTCTGATATGTGTTACTGCTGCAAGTTCGACAGCTGATAATGGAACAACATTGATAAACAATTTTACAACAAATATAAAAGCTAAGAAAATAAATACATAATTTCTTTAATGTTAGACATTACTTTATTCAAATAAAAAAAACTATTTTGTTTAAAAATAAACTTATCCAGGGGGTAGGGAAGGAGGCATACAAATTATTTAAAAAATTATTTTGGTGATGACCACGGACAAGAAAGGCAACTTTACGTCCATGCCGATATACCTGCCAAATAAAAATTCATTTTCATATTATTCCATATTATTGCCAAACCTAGTGTAGTCAGTGTACTGTAATTATAATAACCACGTTGAGTAATGTTTTAAAAACTAACTGGCAAAAGGTTCATCACGCGTACTGCCAGTGAATTTCATTGCCGATACTGGCGGAGCATACGCTGCGTAATTTAAAAATAATTTTTATCTGGATTTATTATGCCAAAGAGATTTTATTGAATCACTGTTTAAAGAAATCTCTGCAGAGAGAAATATTGCATACATGAAGGGATGATACTGTGATATGCCAAATAATATTTTAATCTTGATTAGACTAAAAGGAGAGTGAAATACAATATATCGCCATTATGGCTTGCCAAAATGTAAAGTGCATTGAACGCAAATGATGGCAAATTCTCTTGTGTCAGAAATTGCTACACGTCAATCCTGTCCAATGTCACAAAAGTATTTTTAGATAATCTTGATAAAATGAACTAAAAGTAATAAAATAATGTCAATCTATGGCAAACTGTGTTGAACATAAGCTTTATTTATAGTTTTGCTAGGTTGCTTCATTACAAATACTTATTACTAAGTATCCGATTTTCATTTACATACTTTGGTATATACGAATATAAATTGTACATCAATCAAATTTCTTTCTTTGTCTTAACGGCCGTACAAAGCTACGCCAAAATCGATTCCATGATTCCTTTTACTCAAAAAATGTAGTGTCACATTTGGGTAATTTGGACCATATCCAACTACCTCGACACGTTCACCTGCAGACTCATGGCCTAACCAACTGCGAACTTGAACTCGACTAAGTATTTCTCCATGCTGGGTCCTAATTGTTTCCGTGTATTTACGGATCCCACCTAGTAGATTAGCTGTTACATGTATAAAGTGGTTGAAAAGAAATCGGTCGCCTGGAACTCTTTCTCCAAAGGCAAATTCACCAATGTTGGGCATTTCAACTAAAGGTGCTACTCTAGCAGCTGAAAATGATGAAAATCTAATAGCCGATAATGGAACCACATTCAAAACCAATTTTATAGCTAATATACAAACGAAGATTAGTTTATTCGACGCCATTTCTCACATATTTCAAAGTATATTCACTTGTGTCTTATCCAAAAATAAATGATTTTGAAATTTTTTTTAATTATTTGAACTTTTTCCTCGATTGGAATTTATGGGCGTTTCCACGGAAGGTGTCATATTTCTGTCATCGTGATATTATTGGCGAACCCGCACTTAAAAATACAAGTTATATTGCATACCAATTAACAGAAATTCCTGAAATAGGAACAAAATTTTACAGTCATTACACAAATCCTTCTAAAAAGATATATAAGAGTTGAAAAAAATCCCAAAAATATACCTCTGTAATATTTGTCACTAGCTACAAACTGAATGCTTTCGATGCTCACAGCTTTTCTGTGCAATTCTGAGAAAAATCATGTTGTTTCAGTGGAGCATAGGCTACTGAAGTTTCATGGATTTGACATGGTGCTTTGATTTATAACTCAGCAAAAAAATATCAAAGTCGTGTCCTCTTTTACAATTCAAATGTCCGCTCCAAGGTCTGTAGTTGTGTAAAGGGCGCGAAGCTACCCAGGTCAAAAATATTTCGATTTTTTATTCGATTCAGGTGGCCAGCAGTCACCCTATAAAGGAAAAAGATGTGCTTCTAAAATTATCGAAGTATCGCACATTCAAATATCGAAAATTTTGCATGTCGCGAAAAAATGTCCCCTCCGTCATCATACTCCGATTTAAGGTTAGAATGTCAACTTCAAAGTTTCAACGAAAATGTCCACTCCAGCGCCAGCAGCAGCAAAAATTGCACGCATCAATATAGGATTCAATTTTTTGTTGATTTTGCTGTATTTTGGCGGCCAAAGAACGTCCCCGCAAGGAAAATGACGTGCCTGAAAGATCACGTTCGTTTCGTAAAAATCAAAGTTAAAATATGTACATAAGTAGCTTTTCTTCGAAAGTCACATGTCTACAACCAAATATTATTCTACAAAAATGTTCCATTCTATTGAAAGGAATAACTTTCTTCTACAATTTTTTCCCAAAAGTTAGACTATTTTGAAATATTACAAAAAGCAGGTGAATAATGGAAAAAATTACTTTCTTTCTATCAAATTACTCGTCTAAAAATATTTTTGGTTGAGCACAATTTCATTTGCTCACTTTATTGAAAGTACATTTTAATTTTGATACATCCCAATGATAATTTCTATTCAATTTTATTTCAGTAATATCAGAGGGAGTAATAGCAATAGTACTTAATAATAATAAACAGTAATATTAATACAGGGTGTGACAAAAGTCCCGGGACGGCTGAAAGTTTTCTCAGGTAAGATATTTTTCAGGAAGGTCGAGGTCATTCCTGAAGTAAATGTTAACGAGGAATTCCATGGTGACCTTTATTTTGATCTCGATTATGACCTCCAAGGTCATTTCAGGGTCAAATTGATTTTTTTGAATGAGAACCCCTATTTTCTACCTTGGGAACTGAAAGAGCGGGAAATTTTACGTCCAAATATAACCTTGAACAATCGAAAATTTGACTTGGGAGGGCCATGGCATAGTCAAACAACACACAGCCAGATTACTCGACTGGAATGCATTTTTGAAGAAAATGTCCAACGCAAGAGTTTTTGCATTTTCAACCCCTGATCAAATAGTGACCTTCAACTTGACGTTGACCTGGACCTTCACCAGGTCATTTTCTTGAAAAATTCATGCCAGCTTAGTCATCCTTCTATCCATTGTTTGAAGTTGCCAGGATCTTTCCAGGTCTAATTTTCGATTGTTCAAGGTCATGTCTGGACATAATATTTGTTTCTCTCTCGGTTCCCGTGGTCAAAAATAGGAGTTCCCATTTAAAAAAATCAATTTGAGTTCGAAATGACCCTATAGGTCATGGCCAAGAACAAAATAAAGGTCACCAATGAATTCCTCGTTGAAAGTTACTTCAAGAATGACCTTGACATCCCTGAAAAATATTTCAACCGAGGAAATATTCAGTCATCCCTGGACTTATGTGATACCTTGTATAATATATTATATTTTATCAATATTAGCACTGTAAAAACGAAGTATTATTTCAGAGCTACATTGAGGTATTACGATAAGACTCAGAAAAACAGTCTCGAGTAGTAATATAATAATATTACTGGTGGAACTAGATTCATTTGTTTTACATTAAAAATAACAGCATGAATGTAATTTTGATATTATTACGTAACATAATTTTTGATATTTAATAGAACTTCGAGAATAATTATGTATTTCTTAGGTTTTGAAATTTCCGGCCTTAAGTGTATTTTTTCGTCTTGCCGCAAGGGGAGACACTGTCTATGCTTGTAATTACTGTTTGCTCTATTTATACTGCTTTACACCAAGGAATTATATATTTTTTTACAAAATATTTAAGGTGATCGTAATTTCGGACATATTTTAAAGTAATTCATTTGATATATTATCAGATAATAAATAGAATATAATACTGAGTATTAATTTGTATTTGTACCCAGAAAACAACACGTCAAGCAAAAGCTTAAAATAAAGCTGATCATGATAGAAAAAGAATCATTAGAAACATAGATTAACTTTTACTTTCCTGTGATATTTCGCAATACTTCGTTGTAAGAAGAATAAATAAGATAGCATATTTTCTTTGCACTGTTTAATTTACGAACCGTTATATTCTTAATGGTCAGGGTATTATTTCAGTGTTGGAAAAACAACTGAGCTTGATTTAAAATTAAAATAAAGTATGATATGTATGACTTAAAATTTAGTAATAAAGAAGATAGTGATTTGATCTTCCATCCATAAGATATTATTCATATTATAAAGTTTATTGACATACAAATTTCAATACTTTGTGTAAACTGCGCTCGTGTTGAAAAATATTGACCATGCTGAAAAATGCGTTTCTCTATGTATTTAGAATGTAGCAAGAAAGTTTGATATGTGTGCCTGAAGATTTCCTTTCAACATTTTTTTTATGACAATGACTCTTTCCATGAATGTGCCCTTATACACTCTATTATCAAATTTGCTTATCAATGTTTAATTCAGCCTCAGCCTTTCATGAGATGGTTTAATAAGACGACTAAGAACTTTCGATAACCAGTTAAGAGGACCTACCAGACTTTCACGCGATCAATCAATTTATACGAAACTGCTCTTAAAATTACAAGGTGTTTTTCCATACCACACCTTTATCATATATATATATATATATATATATCATTCCAGTTATTAGTTTGTAAGCCTGTCAGTTTAAAATGATTGATCACGTGGCGCTCTGGTACATGCCCTTAATAAAGTTCTCATTTCACAGTCAAGCTTTGAATTACTAAATTTTTAACTGGATTTGTACTATAATAATAATTATTGTACTGTTAAGCGAAATCCTTTTCGAAGTGAGCATAGTCTTGTTCTCTTGTATCATACTTGTCCGTTTGTCATGTTTACCACTACTATGACCGTAATTTGATTAGCGCTAGAAATCTCGCTTGAGCTTTTTTTCTTGGTATGCGCATCAAATATATATATATATATATATATACATGTGTATGTGTTTGTGTATATAAAACTAATTTCTATTGATATAATTACTTACGTATGGTTTCTTTTTACAAAATTGCCCTCCTCAAAGTATGGTACATGCTCTTGACTAGTGATTCAATGTTCGGTTGCGTACTGGCAAAGCCCGGAATTCGCCTATCTCTCTTCAAAAATGTTCAAACTTTGTCCCGTACATCACCATCTCTGACACCTTCCAAACAAACATATGTAGACGAAAGTCACGTCAACTGAGAAAGCATATTTCAACGCTAATAAGCAAATTTGATAATTAAATGTATAAATACATGTATCCTGCATCAGACTTTTATATTTACTTTTTGATTAGCTAGATCGCTTGGATAATTTCAAAATAAGTTATTGATAGATAAAACATAAGTGATTATACACTGGAATACGTAAAAATTGTGTCTAAACTAATCTTCGCTCTTATATTTGCTACAAAAGTGTAATTCAATGGAGTTCTATTATCAGCTGTCAGATTTGCAGCTCTTACATATACCAAAGTTAAATCTGGACCATTAGAAAAAATTTCGAATGATGGTGACTTCACCTTCAGAGAAAAAGTTCCAGGCGACCAATTTCTTTTCTTATACTTTTTATTAGCAAGGGCTAATCGACTAGTCGGCATCTGTAAGCACACGGAGAATATTGAGGCCCAGCATGGAAAAATACTTATTCGAGTTGAAATTCGCAGTTGGTTGGTCCGCGAGTTGGCAGGTGAACGTGTCCAGGTAATTGAATATGGTGCAAATTACCCAAATGTCACCCTAAAGTTCTGAAATAAACGGAACCATGGAATCGCTTTGATCATAGCGTTTTATGGTCGATAAACCACTGCACGGTATTTTAATAATGTCCAATTATACTTTTACATATATATATATAAGTATAATTGGACATCATTAGAATTCCACAAAATTAAAAAATAAGGTTAACAATCACCGCAGGGTCCCACTGGGAGCAACTGCCATCCAAAAAATGACACCGGATCCTAGCAGGACCGTGGCAAATTCCACTAATGGCCACCATGACCATGACCACCCATCTCACGGTTGTGGGGCGTGGCCATGAGCGGGATTTGCCGCACTCCTGCTGGCAGCCGGTGTAATTTTTTGGATAGCAGTTGCTCCCAGTGGGACCCTGCGGTGGTTGTTGACCTTATTTTCTAATTATATATATATATATATATAGAATTATGTGAATGTAAATCTGACACTGCGTCATAATTTAGCACTAAAGGCAAATGGTATAATGGTAATATGGAGCCATACATTTTCATGTTTCGTCCATGAAATTTTGTCAGACTAAATATTTTCAAAGTTATCATGTTTGATTCGATTTCAAAGAATTTATGGACAAGAAATAAGGTATTTTATAGGATTTCACAGATTGTCAAATATTTCAAGGTACTTCCAACATTTTCTTTTCTCAGTATTAATGATTTTGGTATATTTCAGAAGATTCTGACGAATATTCAATTGATTTTAGTAATTTTTAGAGATTTCAAAACTGTTTTGAAAAAATTACAACGTTTTGGGGCATTTCGGGTGATTCCAAGGAATTTTTAATTTGAGATATCAGAAAATATAAGATTTTATAGAATTGAGCGGCATTTTATAATATTTTGTTCACAATAATTCAGAAATTTCACAGTATTTTAAAGAATTTTGAATACTTAGATGTATTTCCAAAAACTTAAAATAATTTTCAAGATATTAGGGTCTCTATGATAATCCTACTGAATTTTTAATTTATTTTAGTAACTTAAAAGGGTTTCTAAGGATTTAGAGAGTTTAAACTGTTAGGAGCATTTTTTTTAAATTTCAAGAGATATTTTTAAGCAGATGAAGATGGAATATGTTCATATTTTTGTCGAAACTCGTAGCGGTCGATTTCTGAAGCACGCGCAAATGTAATGTCACACTTCCCAAGTGTCTTTCCATACAATCAGTGCGCAGTTTACTCTCGAAGGCCACATACGTATTTTACTTCATACGAAAAGAGACAAAATATCAATTCTCATGTGCAGTTATTTCAAAATTATATTTCCATATACAAACAATTTAATTCATTTTCATAACAATTTTCTAACCGCGAAATAATAGTGTGATTTGGTAACTGAGGAAATTCAGACAATTCTTCAAAGATGAGTACATTATATCAGTCAGTAATAAATTTTGTGATGAAATAATGAAATTTCATATATTAAACTTTGGGTGTTTGATATTTGTTTAAAAACAATATTTCTTGTGTATAATTCAACTATTACATTTATTTGAAATAGGCAGAATAATCGCTCTTTTCCTACGCGCGGAGCGGAAGTACAGTAGCACTTCATTGAAAAGAGTGAGAAGAATTCATTTTAAAACTACCTTCCTGTGACCAAAATTCACTAGGAAAAAAATTCTTAAGGCTGAGGAATCAAAATTGGAAATACAACTGAATTGTAACTCTTAATTCCTAGTTTCGATTCTTGGGTATTGGCGATTTTTTAACTTTTGCATTTTTGTCAGACGAAGGTTTTCAATTACCCAAAAACATTATTCGCATAGATTTATATATGTATTTACGCAGATGTTAAGAACTATTTCCGTAAAAAGGAGTTAGTTTATTAGGAAAAATCTATTAGCAAATAATGTATTAAGTTCCGCAAAAAATAAAAAAGTCTTTTTTGACATCCAAGAATGTACAAAGAATTGAAACTCAAGAAAATTTTGCAATTCTGCACGCGAGAAATTTGTCAAAGATTTTTGCTGAGGAAGGATAACCAAGCTGAATATCTATCGATTACAAATTAATTATACTGTTTTAGGATGCCTATACGTTACTTTTTCACGTAGTGAAGATTTCGAATTCCAGAATTTCTTTTTCTGTACCGCACTAGAACTCATTTAGTTTTTGATATAGGAATTTTTTCAACACATCTGGGATGTTCGATGTACGATTTGAAAAAAAATATATTTCCGGAAACTTTGGTCGTTATTTTCAATTTGAACCATTTTTCCTACTCTTCTCCTGACTTTCAGTAAAACATATTATTTCATTCGGATACAACTAATGATTCGTTACTACTAATGTTATAGAATCGTCGGATTTCGGAACTCATGATTTGAAAATATGTCAACAACTCCTACTATAATACAATAAATCGCTAAGAATATAAATTATTTTATCTTCAACTGATCGAGAACATTGAGATAATTACAATACAGTAAGCTTCATTTTTGATGTTTGTAAAATTAATTAATTTCACATAGTTAATGTGTTCTTAGAAAATATGTAGCTCAGTTTTGAAAAATAGATTCTTGAAAGATTATTATTATATTTATGCAGGGACAAAGTTATGTTTCAAGTTCTAAAGAAAAAAGTAGAAGCTAAGGAGTTTTCTCCTCTCACATTTTGCTGCAAAAGTCAAGAGTGCTACAGAAAGATAAGTGTTAAAGATCAGAAAGAATTACATAAAAGATTCTGGAGCTTAGGAGATTACACAAAATAAAATTTGATGCTGCTGTCTACGGTACGCAGGAGGGCCATGTCATCTGGAACTCAGAATCAGCTAAGCACTTGGAGGCTTGTTACGACTGATGCAGATGGTGAAAAAATACAAGTCTGCTATACCTGGCTTTGTCACGTATTAAGCATAAGTGACAAAAGATTAAAGATTGCAAAGAAAAAAATAGTCGCAGAAAATGTAGGAGATGTTAGAGGAAAGCATGCACATCAAGAGGTTGAATTAACGACAGAAGTGAAACGACTCACAAGAGAACAGTGCGAATCTATGCCTCATCGAGAATCGCAATACTGATGAGAGAATACTATATTTATTTTATTTTGCACAACCAGAACTCAACTAAGGCAAATTATATGAGATTTTTTGTGAATATTATGTGTAAGTAACCGGTGGTAAAGACAACCAATTGTTAAATAAAAGTATACACCGTCAGTATTTTAACAGAAATATCCCTTTTACTTTCAGATTGCCTAGATCAGATATCTGTAACATTTGTTACGAAAGCGAAATAAAGGGAAACGAAGGCAAAGGAGTGAAAAGACACAAGTCAGCAGCTTACTCTGGTTTTATATCTTCAACATTCATGTTCACACTAACAAGAATAGTTATATGATTTACTTCCTGAAAAGACTTTGCAAAAAAGGTGCCAATACAGTATGTGGCTCTCTTTATCACGTCATAAAACAAAAATTTGAACCCAAAGTCACAAAGAAATAATTTTATTTTCTGACGCTACGCCTGCTCAAAATAAAAACTATACTGTCTTCAGCTTTTTGCTTTTGCCGGCCTCAAAGTTACTCGTTGCAATCGTGCACATTTTTTCAGTATAGGGACATTCTTTCTGCTAGTGCGATAGAAATTTTGCAATATACTATCAATAAAAAAACAGGAATTATAGACACTGCCTTAGAGTACGTGTGGTTGATTGCTAAAAGTCACAACCCACCTTTTCAAATTGTCAATGGGTCAAGGAATGATAACATTCAAGATTACCATCTTACGCTAAAAGATAAACTAAAGAAACTTAAAGATTTATCATTCAGGAGGGCATCCGTGATAGTCTATTCCGCGAATGGATAAGTCAAAGTCTTCGAGGATTATATAATGCAAGACTTCACGTCTTATTCAAAAAATGTTGACTCTCTTAAAGACATCTCCAGACAAAAACCACCACCTTTGGGAGTTGCTAAATTAAAAATCAGAGACGTAATGTCTTTAATGAGTTATTGGACCGAAAAAGAAAAGCAGTTTTGTACATCATATTTTTCATCGTTCAACACCACAGAAGCTCCACAAGATTCGGACGTAGATGGAAGTGATGAAGAGTAGATCAAGAGATCTTCTGCAATTCGATAAATACAAGTAAGAATAAGTTTTTTTAATTGAAGTCAAATTGATTTTAAATTGGCACGTTTGGTTCAAATCCTGAGTCGAGAGCAAATGTTGAATTCAAACAAAACTAATCAAGTACATTCTCTTTTCAAAATAGGTTTTTAATTTCTCATCTAAATATGATTTAGCATAAATAGAATGCCCAGAATTTTTTATCATCTAAAAATTTATGGGAGAGTTATATCCATTGTTAAAAATAAATAGGTAATATGAAACAGAAGGAAAAAATTTATATGAATGTAAACAAAAGTGAGTTTTGAGCTGACTGCAGTATATGTATCATTTCGGACAAAAACATTATTTCAAAGTAGGGGTGTCAATAAGACTTATTTCTTACTAAAGAAAGGCAAATAAATTTGGTATATTGAAAATAAAAATTTAGAAGTATCCAAGCCTGTTTATCCCATATTGAAATTTGAAAAAATAAGTATTCAAAAACTATTAGAAGTAAACCATTTTTTATGAAGTAAAAAAATGTGTTTAACGTACATCAAACATTTTCTATTTTCTTGAAAAATTGGTTACTTGCATGTTACTTGCGTTGGAGACTTTGTTTCCATTAAACGATTTGAATTCTGATTGTAGGGTCAAACAAAAAGCTTAATGACATCCCTAGTTTTAATAAACTTACGACTAATACCAATACCAAGATAAAGATCACCAGCTGATTGGAGTTGCTAAATTGCAATTCAAACATGGTTTGTCCTTCATGAGTTATTGGAACTTGTTTGTAAGTTTTTTGGTAAATCTTCTGATATTCGATACATAATAATAGTTTTCGTGATTTCAGTTCAATTGATTTTTAATATTGGTATGTAGGCTCAAATCCTTAGTCAAGGGCAAATGTTGCATTTAAACTAAAATAATCTAGTACCTTCTATTTTCGAAATACATTTTTAATTTCACATGTAAACATAACTTACTAAAAATAGACTGCACATCATTTTCTATCATCTGAAAAGCTTCATAAATATAAATAGGTAATAATGTGTGGTATGAAGAAATATGAATACCAGAAAATAAATGTCAAAATTGGTCTTCAAATTTTTAGAATGCATATAGAAAAATATGCGCAAACAATGAAAGCCTCATAATTAATTAATTTCTCACCTGAAAATAAAAATAATAATTATATGGAAATAATTTCTAAATACTTTCGAACAAAATTTCAAAAACTTTAGGGCGGGGAATTTACGTATATTGGGAAAATATTTATAAATATAAACAATGCAATAAAACTTATGAATTTCAAAATAGGATTTGAAGTACCTATTATTTTCCTGCAACTATCCAGTTTTATTCTTTATTGCTGACAAATTTTTCTTGTATAGGTATTTGTGAAAGTTTAATTAGTGAAAAAAAACAGAAGAAAAATGTTGGGAAAATGGAGTTGATAAATACGAAAGACCTGTGAAACATAAAACTCGTTTCCTTTTTACAATATCAATTCGAGTACATGCTGACTCATAGAAGTTCAGAGTCAAGTGCTGGATTTAAACTCATTGGCGATCTTTAATATAGTCATAAAAATTATATTACAACATTGTTAATAAGAACATAACATGAAATTAAATAAAAAACTTCAGGACTATCATCCTAGCACTCTTTTTCTTTAACTACTTTCAAAATGAAATACAAAATTTGACTTCAATAAAAAATCTAAAGACTGGACAACACTGGACTCTTCTCCTAATCCAACTTTTGGCTTTACGGATTACTATTTTCATTTGGCTGTCAATCTGTAATTGCGTATCGCACTGTTTTAACGGGAGATATCTTGATCTGCGCGAGCATCTTAGTCAAGTGACTCGACTGGATTGGCATAGATAAGGCGACTTGTAAGGCGCTAATCGACAATAAAGATATAGAGGCGCATCGGCTATGATCCAGGATGACATTGTTAAAAGTGCGACTGAAGTGTTTGCTACTGCGGTTGTAGGAATAATGTCTCGTGATGCATGGTGAAATGGTGAAA
This sequence comes from Andricus grossulariae, assembly GCA_011634705.1. Taxonomy (NCBI): domain Eukaryota; kingdom Metazoa; phylum Arthropoda; class Insecta; order Hymenoptera; family Cynipidae; genus Andricus; species Andricus grossulariae. The sequence continues at coordinate 59,773,551 of JAABKJ010000755.1, forward strand.
TTCAAGCAGCCGACCAAGAAAAGAAATAAGCACACGAAATAATTTTGAAAATTACAGGCATTGGCGATTAGGAGAGAAATAGACTTGGAAATGATTACCGGCACAAAAAGAGGAAAGTTATACTACTACTCAAGGAAAGTAAAGATGAAATTCAAACAGAAGAGAAGAAGAAAATGACAAACGACTTTGCAGAAAGCAAGAAACTGTTTTATAAATTGGCGATGAACAATATGCAGGGAAGTAAAAGTACAGAGTTTGTCAGCATGAGAAATACCCAGGGTGAAATGCTATATGATGCAGACAGTATACTAGACGCTTTGAGAGATTATTTAATGTCATTATAGGAAGATGAAGCTATCGGGCACCACAACTGAAAAATAGAACACGATTCGTTAGAAAACTTGATTGAAAAAAACTATGCCACTGAGGTTAGGCCTATAATTAAGATCTTGAAAATTGGCAAGGCTGCTGGTGTACTGGATATTAATGCTGAAATGCTTAAGTACGCTGGCGAGTACGAATTTATAAATTTATGTATCGAGATGGGAGAAGTTCCAGATAACTGAAAAAAAACGATTATCGTACCAATATACAAAGGAAAGCGGGACAAAAGCAACTAAAATGATTACAGAGGTATCAGCTTATTAGGTACAGTAGGTACAATATATTAAACAATACTCATTCGTAGGGTATTGAAAATAACAGAAGAAAAGATATGAGAAGTTCAAAGTGGATTTATGCCAGGAAGATCATGTCCAGATCAAATATTCAGCTTGAAATAGATCGCAGAACAAATTTTGAGAGTAAGGAAAAAGTTTTATGTGCATTTGTTTACCTTGAAAAAGTTATACTGATAGCAAAGGGAGTTTAAAGATAATTCGAAAACTGAGTGACTGTTTCGATATGATGCAAGGTGTTAGACAAGGATCCGTTATGTCCTCATTTCCATTTATTATATTCATGGACAAGTGTCTAAGAATAACCCTCTCCGATGAAGAAGGTGTGGATCTCGAGACAGTGAGGGTACGTGGGTTAGCGTTTGAAGATGATAAGGTTGTTATGGCATAGTTAATCGAAGACTTGCAAAGAATTTTAAGCAAACTCAATACAAACATGAAGAGCCTGGGCCTCAAAATCAACATAAATAGAACAAAAAATTGGGTGTTTGAAAGAAAAGGGTGAGAAAACAATGTGCAGCATTATGCTAAATGATAAGAGAAGAGAAGGAGTGAGATAGACGTATAAACGAGGGTAAAAAGGTAATCGCTAGAGCAGGGCTTATTATTAGAAGTAAAAATATATCAAGTGAAGCTGAAATAGCAATACATAATTCTATATTTATACTGACTGTGCTGTATAGTAGCGAGACGTAGACGTATCAATCTATGGAAAGAGTATCAGTGAAGTGAACGAACGTGTTGTTGATAAGATAAAGGAATAAAAAATTCACTCTGTATATGAAAAGTGTTGCTAGACATTAGTTTTAATAACATTATCGTGAGGTTGTTTGAATACATTTGAAAATCACTAAGCATCCGATTAAAATTGACATACTTTGATGCATACAAATATAGATTGCATATATTAATAAAATTTGGTGATTCGGCTTAACGACCGTACAACCATACCGTGAAATCGGTGGCACGGTTTCGTTTACTCCAGAACTTTAGAGTAACATTTGGGTAATTTGGACCATATTCAATTAGCTGAACACGTTCACCTACAGCTTCATAGTGTAACAAACTCTGGAGTTCAACTCGACTGAGTATTTCTCCATGCCGGGTCCCAATATTCTCTGTGTATTTACGGATGCCGCCGAACAGATTCTTTCTTGCATGCACGAAGTGCAACATAAGAAATCGATCGCCTGGAACTCTTTCTCCAAAGGCAAATTCACCAATATCGGGCATTTCTACTAATGGTGCAACTCTGGTGGCTGAAAATGGGCGACATCTGATAGCCGATAATGGAACGACATTCATAACTAATTTTATAGCCAATATGAAAGCGACGATATGTTTAGACGTATCCATGTTTCACGTATGTCAGAGTATAATTACTTGTGCTGTATCCAAAGGTAACTGATAATAAAATTTTCTGAACTCTTACGCTAATTGACATTTATACACTCTATCATAAAATTTGCTTATCAGCGTTTAATGAAGCCTGCGAAGTTGACGTCACTATCTAACAAACAGATTTGTTTAATTACATTAAAATTTATTGACTTTAAATAATGCTTTACTCGGACTAACAGAATTATTCTGAATGACGGGAAATATCAGTGAAAAAACTGATAAACACTGACTCGCAGAGAAATATAATCAGAGAAGGATTAATATGAGAAATAAGATAAGTCGAAATAATTAAAATATACCTTTTTTATTATTATACCAGGCATGTTAAGAGAAACCGAGAATGAATAATATAAATAAAGAAAATAATTGAATATCATAATCATAGGAACTGGAAATAGATGACATTTAGATAAATGAAACAGACAATAAAAGCCTACTGATGGCGCATCGTTCCCTCATCATACGAGGTTGTGATCACATTTAACGCTCTGCGTTGACTATCATAAATAAAAAATAACTATTGATAGAAGTTGCGGCAGCATTGAGAAACGCATCACTATCTTTGTAAAAAAAAATGCGACTCTGTGATGACGTTTCCCTATGTTGTCCAACTTTAAATGGCTTTCCAAAAGATGACGTCATATAATTATCAAGATTCATACGCAGGTGAAATACAAAATAGAACCATATGACCCGAAACATTGACAGTCCGAAAATTCTTGATTGTCTGATTGTCGCACGTCGCTTTCCCAAATCCCGACAATTGTCCCAAACATATCGCCCATTACGCAAAACCAATCATAAATTTTATCTATAGCGATTGGAGGAAATTGTCAGTCTATATTAATACACAGATGCAAGTTATAGTCGTTTCAGGTAATCAGAAAAAAATATTAACAGTGGCGAAATTAGTGCTTAGTAATTTATTTTTTTCTTTCTCTTCCTTTTAATCTCTAAACAATGAAGTCGAGTCTAGTTATTTATGCAATGAACTCAAAAATAATAATGAAAGGGTTAAAAAAGATGTTTCTTTTTGGATTTTCCGAACACTTAGGTAACGTTTTGTACATAAAAGCTATAGCTGTCAAATAAACACAAACAGATGTGATTCTGTTCCCACGACTTGCAACCCTGAACACATTTCGAAGTGAATAAATACAATTTTCGGTTGTCGGTATTCATTTTGGCGTTACTGAAACCGATCGATAATTTTAACTGTAAAGATATAAATAATTCGTCTCAACCTTGATCTACATTAGCTGGTGTTATTTGATGTCGACCAAACAAGAGCTCTTGTTTGGCTGAAAGGATGATGTGATGGCCCACCAACATTTTTATTTTAACATCCTGACAATGCCAACACAGTACGTAAGTCATTTTCTTTCTATCTTTTTAACATCTACTCCATCTGTTTTGGTAGAAAAATCTTGCAACACAAAATAATGTTTTTTATAATTATTAATATCACTACGAAAAATCGGCTTTAATGACTTGCTCCAAGATCTTTTTCACTCCGGAATTTTATAATGACTTGATTCATTGAGATGTAATATGGCTATACATGTTGATATGACTGAAGAGGCCCTTCGTCTAAGGGCGAAACGATGAAGCTTCATTAAAGAGCTAGACTATGTGACCGATTCTTTAAAAAAAACAACTTTGAAAGTTATAATTGAAATCGAAACAGATGTTTATCTTTCCTTTCTTTATATCTTTCCTGTAAGGCAAACTCATTGTAGTTATCAGCTTATTAGCATGTTAATTTAATATTATTGATTGCGTGACAACTGGCCTTTCTTTTTCAATTCTAGGTTCTAAATGACTCTAATTTTATCTTCATTTATACTATTGTACCAATTGTACTATCAAGCGAAATTTCTTTTCAGATAAGCGTAGTCTTTTTTTTTATATTACACTTTTTTATTTGTCACATTTCCCATTCCTATGACCGTCTTTCACTCAGTACTAGAAATATTGTATATAAAACTTATTTCTATTGAGAGATGCACTTATCTCACTTTATTTTGCATGAGTCCACATTTTTTATGTGTATTAATTATATTATATCAGTTATAATATATGTAATAATTTGTATGAAAAATATCCTCCGTGAGAAGATGGATACAATTTTTTTTGCGTCACCATTACCCTATTGTGCTTCTTGAAATTGTCCAAGCAATGCAATCCAAAATACAACTCTCTCCTATGCAAATTAAAAGGGACAGTTCAGTCATGTTTGACTGATTTTTAAAATAATTGATATTATGATATTGAAATTTATTGTTCACATAATTACGTCCATTTCAAATATCAGAGCATTTTATTTCAAATTTTTCTAATAGTTTATTTCAAAGCTGTCATCACCGAAGGTCTTTGAACACGAAGTACATAAAATTGAATTCGCTTTTGGACAATGTATTTTCAACACTCATGCTGCAAAACATCCCTACACAATCTTTAATATCATAATCATTAGGGTGGCTCAACAAAATTAAAGTTCCTTTGATTTGTCCCCAGAACCCCCCAAAAAGCTTCCATTTGGTGAAACAACAACTGTGAATTTTCTTTTTTAACTTTTCAACAAGGGAATCTTGGATTCCACAAGAGTGAAACCACCCCAAACGTACAAAATTCATATTTTCTCACAGGTAAAAAAAAATTTTTAGTTTTGCCTAAATATCGTAGAAAGTGGGCAGACAAAGGAATAAAATAAAAAAGTATAGAAATATTGAGAAATCTTCCCTACAAATTGAAAAAACACCCCTTCTTTGAACATAAAATGGATTTGTGAACATCCTGCAGTTTCTATTGCAAATATATCATGAATTTGAAGCAAAATAATCACGAACATTGTTCAAAAAGCATTTCTTGCAAAATAGATGATATAAGGCACCCTTATTGCTCAAAAACTATCCCTTCAAGGTTTTTCAAGATAGATTTCTTATTTAATAAAATAAACTTCTATAAAAATTATGTATAAAGATTTTCGAAAACATATATAAAGATACCATGTATTGGATGAATGTTTAGTAATATTCCTAAGATGGAATAGGCTACTACTAGTTAGTTAATTTTTGAGTACATATTGTGAAATGTCATCAGAAAAGGTAAGAAAATGAAAATGTACAGGAAAGTGGATCATTATCAGGAATGATCTCGTTTAGGGGAAAATATTAATTTAAATTAGAGTAATTTCATTTGTAAATATCATTTTCGCGGTAGAACTTAATGAGTGTTTTTTTGTCTTTAAAATAAATGTAATTAAATACATTAAAACTATTTCTTCAGAACCGTTTTTTGTAGGCACAGGATATTGTTATTAACATTCATAACATTCTTTATTCTTTCTCGAAATAAGCAATCTTTAATACAAAATTCAAAAGGGGTAGTTTTTGACCACTCAGTATGGCTTATATCATCTATTTTGAAAGAAACACTTTTTGAACAATCTTCGTGACTATTTTGCTTCAAATTCATAATATATTTGCGATGGAAACTGGAGAATGTTCGAAAATCATTTATTTAATTCCCTTCTCTGATCACATTTTACGAGATTTAGGCAAAACTAGAATTTTTTTATCAAACCCATGAGAAAATACTGATTTTTTACGGTTGGGGTGGTTTAACCCCCGTGGGATCCTAGATCCCCTTGTTAAATTTTTTTTTTCAATTCACAGTTGTTTTTTTACCAAATGGAAGCTTTTTGGGGGGTGAGCCGACAAATGAAAGGAACTTTAATTTTGTTGAGCCACCCTAATTATTATGATATTAAAAATTATGTAGGGATGTTTTTTCAGCTCAAGGGTTAAAAAAAACTTCAAGATTTCTAAAAAAAACTACTACTACAACATATATCAAGGAGAATAAAATCGGAGGCAGACACCTGCGTTAGGTTCCTTGTCAGTAAACCAAACTCGAATAAGAAGAAGTACTTAATACGCATGATGTTCCGGTTGGATATTGTATCTTTTTGGAAAAACCGCAGGTACTCCAAAGTACTCGTGAAACCAAAAATCCTCACAGAAGCTGGAGTTGGGTAATAATCCACAACTGGGAGGAGCATGAATCCAAAGGAAATTCCACAGAAATTCAAATGAAAAAAGGCAATTTTAGTTCATGTTAAATTTGGCTGTGTATACAAAATCGGTGCGGGCAAATTTTTTTTTTACCGTTTCCGACCGTTTACACGTAGATTTGGCTCAAATTTTACAACTTAATAACAATTTCTCCACGCGATACATTTTCATTCCCATTATCTTTATTTTTCGGAAACAGGTATAAGGGAAGTAGAGTTAGGTCTCGAAAAATATGAAATAGATTAGTAACGTGTGTGAATATGGCTTGCTTTTTTCATGTTTAAACAGGAACAATATACATACATTATCTTATGATATATCATAATACAGTATCTTCGTGAACGTAACATAGCCTATTTAAAAATGTTGATATATTGCCTTCCTACTATTTCAATAAGGTTGAAAATGCTATTTCATCACGCTCTTTTATTTTATTATTCTACATATTATATTTTCCTTTCCTATAAACTGCTTTTAATTAATATCTGAGTGATTGCCAAAGAGCTGATCATTTATAAACAAAAATTTAAATATATTCAGGACAGCCAAAAATATTTCAAAATATGGGAAAAGTCAATCTGTTCACTATTAATTTGATTTTTATATTTTTGTACTCTCTAGGACAGGGGTCTCCACAATACACAAGTGTAGCCTGACCCAGGATCAACTGGACATTCTTACGATCTACTAGTTTTTTTCCCCCAACGGGACACTCAAAGGGAATTTATGATCCCTTCAAATAAAATATTGGTTGGAACGGTTTGTTTCGTGAACCTGAACTTTGAAGGCCCCATTTTTTTTGCTGTTCAAGAAGCAACTCTTTGAGGAACTTCGACTCAGGTAAAGGATGGTGATCCTTTTTGACAGTTCTGCGTCGAAGCTGAGTAGATCTGACTTTTTGGCCTGGTATCGACAGTAGATACAGGATCTACCTTTGGAGACCTATGGCTCTATAGTTAGAATAAATTTATATTAGTACATTGTGTAACGAGTGGGGTATAGTTCTATATTGCACACGCGGGCGCCATTAACCCCACGTGGCGGAATATGTGACTATACCACACGAGTTTTACATACTATGCCACACTGCGAACGGAAAACCGCTGTGAAGTATGGCATATTCCGTGCATGCGTTATGAAAAAAATATTTTAGCCAGCTCTGACAGTTTTTTTTCTCGAAATCTCATGGTCTAAAAATAGTCAGTCCTTTCGCAATCAACCAAATATTAATCAAAACCAGGTCATGCGAATGGAAAACATGATAATCAGAACAGATAAAAAAACGAAATTAAGAAGCATTGTTACCTTTATTTCAACAGTAAGAAGAAAACATTTTGAAATTTGTAAATATGCTACCTCACCTACAGAAAGATAATGCATTCGCAAGTTCCTGCTTCAAAATGAAGACAAAACAAAAATTATTTACACAATTGCTTAGTCTATTTCACAGAATTAGAGACCTTGGTTTATTTATTTTCTATCGCAATCAATAGAAAACATGCGAAACTAGGTTGTATAAAAGCTTGTGACATTCATCATAGCTTCTTATTTACTTCCGGACTAGCAAAACACCTCAGGCAATTTCTAAATCAGTTACTCTTAGATAGAACAGAATTACTCATATTCTGAGATACGTGAAAAATGCCATCGTATAAACGAATCATCGTTTATATATTTTTCATAAAATTGGTTATCAATGTGGTTCCATTAGTAGCTATTATACCTGCACCATTAACATCTATCAGAGTGGATACAGGATTTCCAGACGTCTATCACGGTGAATTCGAATTTGGTAGAAGAGTTCCAGGTGAAAGACATCTTTCAACTGAAAACGTAGATGTCAATCCAGTTCCAATAAGTGGTGGTATCCATCATCTTACAGTGATTATTGATAGCCCGCGAAGAGAAATTATTACTCGAGTTGAACTTCGCAGTAAGTTAGGCACTAGATCTGTGGGAGAAGAAGTCCATGAACTTGGGTATGGTCCAAATTTCGAAAGTGTAAAATTATTATTCGTGAGCAAACCGGACCATGGGGTCCATTTCAACGTAAAGTTGTTCGGCCACTGAGCTAACTTGTTTATAAAATTGTATTATTATTACATGTATAACTTAACATGTTTTCACAATTATAGTACCTCGAAAGTGAAATACTTCCAGACGTAAAAGCTAGTTTATCTATATTTACATTTGAGCATCTTACTCGTCATTCATCAAAGATCTCGATTTCTAACAATTTATTCATGTCTGTAGAGATTGCTTTAAACATGTGAACGCAGTAACTTGTAAGTGCGCTGTATTGATTGAGCTGACGTAGCCTATTTACATATTTCCAAATATTGCCTTCTGGATGTTTCCATAAAATTATCAATTTGACACCATCGCATTCTTTTATTTGACTGTTCTACCTGTCATCTTAACCATTCCTATAACCTGTTTTTAATTATTAATTGGTTATTGCTAAAATATTTTTTGTCAACATTTTGAACATTTTAAACAAAAATAGGCCCTACTGTACGGGGTATTATGTGACATTTGGCAATTGTGAAGAAAATGAATTTAAAAGAAGATTTCAAATATATGCAGAACAGTTCAAAATATTTAAATATGAGGGAAGAATTACTATTATCACGATTTATTTGACTTTGGTGTTAGACCTAGGAATTAATGTTGGCATGATTGGTGGAAATGTTGTCCAGAATTCTCAATCATGTAACCCATTTTCTGGCCGCCCAATCATGTTGCAAGAATAATAGGCAGGAAAAATCTGCGTATTTGCAAAATTTACAATCTTAGCTTGCATTATGAATTCTGAATAATTAATTTCGAATTTTAACCTAAAATACCAATGCCGTATGTTCAGACATAAAACTTGTGGCATAGACTTTTAAGCGATATTTGAAACCCTTAACTCTAGAATATTAAAACCTCCTCTTGATTATTTTTATCATTTTAAACTGAATATAGTGATATCTGTGATCCTCAACTATTAAAAGAATATGAAAAATGGCTAGGACTTAAGGTGGTCAACTTTTTGGCAATCGCTCATATATGCACAGCCCTAAGTAAATACGTGCGTCCATTTTTTGTGTAAAATGGATTAAAATAAATCACCCCACATGGGTCTGGTGAAATCACATAAAGGTATTTTTAAGCGTTCTTAATAAAATCAGATAAAGGGATTGAAACAATGTCGTTCTATGAAAAACTTTGTTGAACATGAGTTTTATTCACAGAATTCTTAGGTTGTTTTATTACAATTGAATTTTGTTGTCTACGCGATTCACATTTACATATTTTGATATATGGGCATTTCCACAGAATAATATAATGTATTTATTATCTAATAATATTTACAATAAATTACTTTGATATTTGTCCGCAACTACAATAACATGAAATATTCTTGAAAAAATATATAATTCTTCAATGAAAAGCAGTATAAATAGAACAAATAATAATTACAAGCGAATACATATCTTCCTTGTAATTTTAGTAACAAAAAGCACCAGTCACTTAAAGAAATACATACAGGTATATATTTTATTGTATAAACTCAAACTATAGGGATAATTTGATTCAACACTGAAACATTTAGTTCTATAATTTGTTACAATTTCCTTTTTTATTTTACAGAAGCTAGTTTTAACAAGCATAGACAGTGTCTATCCTGGTGGTGAGAAAAAAAATTGCACTGGAGGCGGGAAATTTCAAATCCATTGAAATACATACTTATTCTCTAAATTCTATTTAATATAAAAAATTATTTCACATTATATTAAGAAAATTTTATTATATTATAATATATTATATTATAGATACTGATATTCAAATTCGCTAATATAGATACAATATAATATATTATATAATAATATTACTGTGTCTCTTACTGATCAATTCGCAAAGTACGATGATGGAGTGAACATTTTTCAGCCAAATAAATTTTTTTTTGATATTCTAATGTGCGATACTTCGACAATTTTATAAACACCTTTTTTTCCTTCATATGGTGACGGCTGGCCACCTCAATCTAATAGAAAATCGAAATATTAAAGTTGTGAAATTCCATTAATAATTATAAAATTTGACTAATTTCAGTTTTTTCTTCTTTTTAAGGTTCTTTCTCTGAATGAATTTGATGAGCAATTTGAATTAAAGACTGTACAACTTGACAGTGAAATAGATTTCATGGTTCTGTTTACTTACGAATAATATTTTAACACTCTAGCGATTTGGACTATAACCAATTTCATGGATACGTTCTCCTCTAGAATCATTGCCTGAGCCTAGCCAACTGCGAAGTTCAACTCGAGAAATTTTTTCTCCTTTAGGGCTTTCAAAAATTGCTACATGTTCACGGACACCATCGCCTCGTTGATATGGTATTATATTTATGATGTGGGCGGGGGGAAGAAATCTTTCACCTGGAAGTCTTTCTCCAAAGATGATTTCACCTTGATGGGTGCCAATATCTACTAATGAATCATTTCTAATAGATGTTAATGGTGCAATTCCAAAGGCTGATAATGAAATCAAATTAATAAATAATTCTATATCGAATACAAAAGCGAAGATCAGTTTACATGACACTATTTTTTATGTACGTCACAGCATAATCTCTTGTGTCTGATAAAAGAATAACTGATTTTGATATTGTCCTCATTCTTTTGCTAATTAAGAAGTGAGTAGTAAAGTCTGACAAGGGCTATAAGCATTTATACAATCTATTATCAAATTCACTTATCATCGTTTGAATAAGCTGCAAGTTAACACTACACACGTTCATTTCACAAATGAAAGAAAATCCTTATCTGAAGTTAAAAAATGACGTAGACCACACTTTTCGGTTTGAAAAAATTATTGGCTGAGTTCATTTCCAATCAGGCAGGCTGTGCAAGCTCAAGTCACATAATCGTTCCAACAAAAAATTTGTTGTTTTTTAAAGGATTTTAGACCACACGTATTTCACCGATTTGATGAAAAAATATTTTTTTACAAACTTATGAGTATTTGAATTTAAAAAATTAAAAACGTGGATTATCAAAAAATTGTCAACATTTTCGTTGAAAGTGTGATATTTTTTTTACCTGTTGTAGGTATCAATTTTTTTCTGATTCTGAAAATATTTTTCGTCCTCTTTTAAAATCCGTTAGAAAGATTTTAAAAAGTTTAAAATTTACAAAATGGCGAAGGGTTTTCTTAAAAATTTCAAATTTAACTTTATCAGAAATCCCACCGTTTTTTTCTTTTTTTTTTTTTTTTTTTTTTTTTGTTACTCATATGGTGAATATATTTCAGTAGAGTTCATCTTGTGCCCGCTTCTTGGAGAGAAGAAAGAATTTTTTTTCTGAAAAATTTAAATTTACGATTTTTGCAACAAGGAGACGATATATGAGAAAAGTTGAAGAATAAAATTTATTCCTTTAAAAAGTTCTACAAAAAAGTCCTCGGGTACTTCTTTTTATCTTGCGTTATTATTAAACTATTTGGTACAATATGAATAATATCAATTTTCGGCTGCCATCAATAATCAAGTAGGGTGTAGATCATCATTTAGCGTATAGTTCAATAATAAAGCAGCACAGAAAAAAGTACGAAAGGACTTTTTTGGAGAACTTTTTTTAAGAAATAACTTTGATTTCTTAACTTTTTTCATGTCTCATCTTCTTTTTGCAAAAGTCGTGAATTTTCATTTTTCACTAGAAAAAAAATCATTCCCCTCGCCAAGGCGAGGGCACAAGGTAAACTCTACTGAAATATATTCGCCATATTAGCACAAATTTAAAAACAAATCGAGAGAAAAAAAAATCACACTTTTAACGAAAATGTTGACCATTTTTGGTAATCCACCCTTTTTCAATTTTTTAAATTCAAATGCTCATCACTTCGTCAAAATTTTTTTTTTACAAATCGGTGAAATAAGGGTCGCCTAATATTCATTGAAAAACAACATAGTTCATGCTGAAACGATTCTATGACTTGAGCTTGCACAGCCTGCCCGAATGGGAATGAATTCGGCCTATTTCATTCATAGGTTTTCTTTAATTTAAAGAAATATTTTGTTGACGTAAAGAAAGTACTAAAAGAAATTGAGAGAATGATTTCATTGGAATTAGTGTTTGTTCACAATAATGCAAATTTTTCACTGCGATGAAACTAATTTCTTTAAATAAAAAAGACAAACAAAGTTATTATTTCGATCGAACAAACTTATATTAATTTTTTTCTTTTGAGTATGTATGTAATATATTTTACATTACCAGTCAAAGCAATCTCTGTACTGAGCAATTAATATTTTCAGGTTGAGATATTAGATAAAATTTCAGAAATCGAAGATGTTTTAAACGATAGTAAAATATTGTACACAATATATTGACTTAACCGAAAACGTAGACCCAATTTGTATGTAAGTCTTTGGAAAAGATAATACAATAGTGTACTAAATATACTACATTCACCAAAAACACATTCGCGATGTGCCACATTTCTACATGTGTCATATAACCTCATGTGATATATTGCCATATGTCATATTACAGCTAAGCAAAAATACACTATAGAAACGATAGTTCAATATTTCACTAAATACACTGATCTAACCAAAAAAATATACCCTATGTATTATATTACCCTATAACCCACATAATCTCGTGTGCCTCATTACCCGTGTGCGATGTTACCCCGAATATACTAACCTTATCAAAAACATAAACCCGATGTACCACATTTCTCCATGTGTCATATAACGTCATGTGATATATTGCCATATGTCATATTACAGCTAAGTAAAAATACACCAAGCAAAAATATAGACTCAGATTTTTCTAAACCTATGTTTTGCATGAAACACGTCAGAGTTAATAAAATATCAGAAAAACAAGTTGTGTGCATGAATCTTAGGCATAAATTGTATGTTGTTGTCAAAAAGTGCGTTGATTACGAAAACAGCAAAAAAAAATACCAGAAAAATTAATCTTCGAAGTCAAAACTTTAAAAAACTACTTTCTAAATGTAAAAATACAGACAGAAGCATTCTAGGGGACAGGAGGGGTGTAGTGAATTTTGTTAAACAGGCTATGTCTGAAAAAATATAGGGAAGTGAGAACACACTCTTGCCCCTTTTCCAGTATCCTTCTTTTTCAGTATGTGAAAAGTAAAAATACAATAATTATAACGTATATCCATGAGTTCCTTTTAACTGCAAGGATAGTAAAAAAGGAGTATTTTGCTATATAGCGTGTTTTGTTAAAGAGTCTATATCTGAAATGAAAAATTGGGATGAGAAGGAACACACCCATACCCTGTTTGCAGAAAACTTTCCTTTCAATATGTGAAAAGTGAAAATACAATCATACCTCGTTTCCAGTGGAATAAAAAAGAAAGAAAAAGGATACAAAAAAAGAAAGTGCGAGAGAGGCTTGTCATTTATGCAGCGAGAATAGAAAATTGAGAAAGAAATTTGAAAAGGAATATAAGAATATTTGGTCAATCTTGAAATCAATTTTGGAAATTCGTACACATGAAAATGAAATGAAATGAATCAGCGTATTCGACAGTATTACCTATCTAAAAATCATATTAGACATTGCAAGAGGAGGACAATCGCTCTAATATATATATATATATATATGCTAGAAATCAAGAGAAACTACATCTAGCTCTAGACATTGTCAAAGAGTACACTCAAGAGATTGGAATGAAGTTCGGGTTAGAAAAATGCGCCAAGGTTTATTTGAGAAAAGGGAAACTTAATGGCGTCCCGGAAGACCCTGAGCTCGAAACTTAACACGGACATAAACCACTTGATATTTAAAATGGTCTCGAAGTCGGTAAGATTCTAGAAACTTAGGAAGGGCATGAACCACTTGAGCTGTAGAATGTTCCTGCAGTCGGTAAGATTCTAGAAACTTAAGACGGACATAAACTACTTGATATTTAAAATGGTCTCGAAGTCGGTAAGATTCTAGAAACTTAGGAAGGACATGAACCACTTGAGCTGTAGAATGTTCCTGCAATCGGTAAGATTCTAGAAACTTAACACGGACATGAACCACTTGATATTTAAAATGGTCTCGAAGTCGGTAAGATTCTAGAAACTTAGGACAGACATGAACCACTTGAGCTGTAGAATTTTCTTGCAGTCGGTAAGATTCTAGAAACTTAACACGGACATAAACCACTTGATATTTAAAATGGTCTCGAAGTCGGTAAGATTCTAGAAACTTAGGAAGGACATGAAACACTTGAGCTTTAGAATGTTCCTGCAGTCGGTAAGATTCAAGAAATTTAACACGAACATGAACCACTTGAGCTGTAGAATGGTCTCGAAATCGGTAAGATAAGGATTCTAGAAACTTAGCACCGACATAAACCACTTGAGCTGTAGAATCGTCTCGAAGTCGTTAGGGTAGAGATTTGTATCCAGGAACGCCCTCGCCTGTCTACCAAGAGGAAAAGGGGAAGTTTTTCCAGAATAGGTTGGAAAAGGAAAAACACCACTGAATAAAAAAATCTTTTCCTATATTGAAAGATACGAGTGCAACTGAAAATAGTGGGAAAAGAGGTTGCGCCGACTAATCTCTCAATTCTGACTTTTCAAGAAATGAATAGTATAGGTACTTGAAAAAATGGGTTGGCACTTTCGAAATGAGTACGTATAATCTAATTTTAAAAATGATGTTCAGTGCGTCGTTGATGCATATAGTGTATCGTTTTTCGTGAATATCGTAAGCAAGCGTAAAGCGAATGAATAATCCGAAGTAGCGGGATTAAATTCAGCCGTGTTTATTGATAGCGCTCAGCTGTTTTGTTTTGGCAAGTCACGTCGAAGACGAAGAAGAAGGAACTTGAACTACTGAAAACGACTCACGACCAGGCAGTTGACTGAGCAGTCGATGCGACACGATGTCGTCACACGTCGAGTCTTATTGTTATTTTCAGCTACTTGTCGAAGGTTTCACCGGCAGAACTGACTGATAAATCAACCAGAATTGAGGGAAAATACATTTTTTCATTCCCTATCAATTGGGAAACGGAAGAGAACTATTATTACCAAACAACAACCAATTTAATCTCCTAGAAGTATTTTAAGACTGGGGACATCTCAAAGTTTCCAACATTTCAAAAGAAATGAAATTTCCACATTTTTATTTCTATGTAGTTTTATGGAAAATCAATTTAAAGGTATAGGGTCATATTTCCAGTGCAAATGTATTATTTTTGCTCCTGATAGAGGAAGCTTTCTAATGGTAACATTTCCAAAATTTATAAATTCATTTAATTAAAATTTCCTCAATTTAAAAACGTCTAATACAATATTCTAATCAATTTTACAAATGTGTGTGTGTGTCACTTTTTTTTTGTGAACACGATAACTTGAAAACGGTTGCAGATACATTGAAGAAAATTGCAGGGCTTATTATCACCACTAATATCTTGAAACTGACCGAAGGCTTTCTAAAAATATTCATTGTACTTTTTTTAGTACTCAATAATATTTTGAAAATCGGTTTTTTATAGTAAATCTTTTTTCTTGAACATAATTCAAAGTTGATGCAATGATATAAAAGATTCCTTGGTTCGACACGAATCGATTGACCTATAATATTAATACATTTTATCAAAAACGACGGAGGTTATCATCATTTATATTATATTTAGAATCGATTTTTATGGTACAAATTTTTTCAGTCTCATAATTTAAAGTTGATGCGTGAATAAAAAAGATGTGTTGATTCGAAACGAATCGATTGACCTATAATACTGATACATTTTATGGCAGAGTAAGAAAGCTATGGTAATGTATAATATTTGAAAATACGGTTTTTTATAGTAAAACTTTTTTCTTTAACATTTCCCTTTTCCATCTCGAAAAATTATCGTTTCAAATACAAAACTTGATTTGTCTGATTTATCATTGTATTTTTAAGAATATTTGTATTATTTTGCAGTTTTGTATTTTTTTAAATTGTGAATTCTCTTTTGTTAAAGCTTACTTTATTTTATGTTAATTTTTATTCTAAGCTACCCTAAAGAGTGTCTCATTTCAGTAAATTTATGTTATTACACTTCATTATATGCATTGGTATTCAAACAAATGTCTTTTCATTGTTTTGTTTTCATAATTAAAAAAGAGCGCATCCTACAAAAAAGCAATTTGTTAATTTAAATTTTATTGCACCTTGTCTCGTTTTACCAGAAAATTAATTAATTTATTTTCAATATTATTTTTTAATGATTTGAACGAAAAGTACGCATTCTACCTAAACATGATTGATAGAAAATTTATAGATATTTTTTGGGTGGACAATTTTTGTGAATTCATATTTTTTCGTAACTTGTGTCGTTTGTACAAAAACTTTTATTTTATTTTTTACGATCAAAACGAAAAATACGCGTTTAATCGAAAACTAATTGATAACAAATGTATACGTCTTTTTAGGGTAAAAAACTTTTATTTATTAATTTTTTCCGCATCTTGCGTTTTTTTCTCAAAAAATTCATTTTTTTTATTTACAATTATATTTTTCACGGTTAAAATAAAAACTACGTATCCTATAAGAAAACGAATAAAAGCAAATTTGTAGCTCTGCTTTCGGTGAATAAACTTGGTCTATTTTTTTTCTTAGCTTGTATCGTTTATCTACAAATTTGATTTTTTTATTTTTATTGTTGTTTTTTTTATGAATAAAACCAAAACTACGTGTGTTGTCAAAAAGTCATTAATTAGAAATTCCTAGATTTTTTTTTAAGCAAAATTTTTGTTTGTTTATCTTTTTTCGTATCTTGCATAGTTTGACCGAAAAACGAAATATTGGTTTTTTCATTATTTTTTGGGCGATCAAAATTTGAATTTTCGATTTTTCAAAAAAATTTGAAAAGCTGTTAAGATATTCTTGTAGGGCTTTCAAAAATCAACGTTTTTTTTCTAACATTTTTTCATATTGTGCGTTGTCCGCTTCAAAATTTTCATTTTCCTTTGATTTTTTGAATTTACAAAATACTATAACTCTGATAACTTTCTTTTTATTGGAAAAAGCTGTAGCGATAAATTCTTGCACTTTTCGAGTACTATGCATAACCTGATGCATAGCATTTTTCAAAGAAAAAAAAATTTGATATTTAACAAAAGAGTTGAATTTTCAACAAAATACTTGAATTTTCAACAACGTAGTTTAATTTTAACCAAATTGTTAAAGCCTTAAGTAAATAATTGAATTTTTAACCAAATAATGGAATTTTTAACAAGATAGTTGATTTTTTTACCAAACAGTTGAATTTGTAAATAACAAAGATACATTTTCCACAAGATAGTTGAATCCTGAACCAACACAGATAAATTTAAAACCAAATAGTTGAATTTTCAACCAATGAGATGATCTTTGAACAAAAATGATTTTTCAGTCATGAAAGAACGAAAATTGTATTCAAATTATGGAATTTTCAATCCAACAAGGCAAATCCTCTACAATTCGGTTGAATTTTCAGCATGATAATATAATTTTTTAAATCAAAAAGTTAATTTTAAAGCAAATAGTTCAATCTTCGCCCAAAATATACAAAATTGTAACCCCAAAAGTCAAACTTTCAACGAAACTATTTAATTTTAAAGGAAAAAAGATTAATTTTCTACAAAACAGTGAAAATTTAAACAAGAAAATACATTTCTAACAAAATAATTGAGTTTTAAATGAAAACCGATGAATGTTCAAAACAAAAACGAATAGTAATATATTTAGTCTAGAAAAATAATTTTTAATACAAAAAAAAGCAAACAAACGAATTTTTAACAAAATATTTCAGTTTTGAACCAAAGCGATGAATCTTTATCTAATAAAATGAAATTTTAACAACGTGTTTAACCATCAGCTAAGTGGTCAAATTTTCAATAAAAAATATTTATTTTTTATCAAAAAAGATGAATTCACAAGAAAAATATATTAATTTTCAACCAATTAGTTGAATTATTAACTAAAGCGATCAATTTTCATCCTAAAATGAGTCAAATTCTTAATCCAAAAAATGAATTTTCAACCAAAATAAAAAAATAATTATTTAATAAAATGATTTTTTAACAAAGTATTTAACTCTAAAAAAAATATATTTTCTGCCAAAAAAGATAAATTTTCAACAAATACATTAATTTTGAACCAAAAGTTTAAATTTTTAACATAATACGATCAATTTTCAGCAAAAGATGGAATAGTTATATTTTCACTAAAAAAATTAATTTACAACCGAAACAAAAATTCATTTTCAACAAAAAAGTTGAATTTTCAAACAAAGACATTGATTTTCTACCAATGAAAGACGAATTTCCAACAAAATATATTAATTTTCAACAAAACTGCTGAATTTTTAACTGGAAGCGAGCAATTTTCAACCAAAAATGAGTTACATTATCAGTTCCGAAATTTAGTTGAACATGAAATATAAAGTTTTATATTTTAGATTAATACTGGACAATAAAACCACAACAAATTTATTCTTCTAAAAGTATGAACTGTAAAAAAACGGTAAAAAAACTATCAACTATAAGCTATATAAACTATAATACTAAACGAGAAAATTTAGAATAAGTGATAATGGGAATGGTCCAAAAAATTCTCGGGGAAAACATTTCATAGTGAAATAGGAAAACACAAAATATCCTTTTTCTCAAAGTTCTTAAATTTCAAAAAGACTTGATTTATCACACAACAAAAGAAAACTTGAAGAACATTTGCCGATGTTCCTATCTCGAAGACTGCTGACAAAAGAGGCAGATTTCCAAATTTTCTCAGCTTCATAAGATTTCCCTAACAATGAGTTTGTTTGATTTTTGTTCTACTGTCTTCTGTTTTAAATCTAGTTTTTTTCTATTCCTAACTTCTGATTGATAATAAAAAGAAATTAACTTCGGAACTGGCACCTCGCAGTTGATCTAGTTCGATCCAAAAGATGATAAATTATTGTGATTCATGTCCGAATATATCTATACCACAAGCTGGCTATCAAGATGAAACAATAAAGTTGGTTCAAGTAAATGTGACAATTTTTTTTATTCATATATATATTTTTTTTAATTCATAAGACATTATGAGATATTATACAAAGCAATCATGCTTATATCATATAATATTATATTGCCTTGTATAATATCTCATGTTTCATACATAAAAAAATGTGTTTCAGTTACTTCAACCAACTTTATTGTTTTATCTTGATAGCCAGGTTGTAGTATTGATGAAATAGTATATTGCGTGATAGGGGAAGAAAGGTAACGATGTCAACAAGTGTGAAGTGAGCTGTTTGCACATCACACGAGTTAAAATCGTTGCTTTTCCCCATGTCACGCATACTATTTTTCACAATATCCTTATCAAAAGTTCGACTTCCGATGCTTATATAAACTGTTAGAAATGTTCGTAATTTTAATATACATGGGCATATTAAATTTCCCATATGTTTACTAAATTCATTACACTTTCTAATTTTAGTATACTTACGTATACTAAATTTCTTTTATGAAGTTATATGTATACTAAATTTATTAAGTGTACAGTAAGTTTCTTTCACGTATATGAGTTTCATAGTTTAATTTCTTAACGTAAATCTAGCTTACCCATGTGATTATTTGAAAACTGAAACTTTGTTCTTTAATTTAATTTTTCATCTGATCATGTTTACAGATGGTGAAGACGGAACCAACGAGAAACGGAACGCGTATACCGAATTTAGTATGTGCGTATATTAAATTATATGTATGTGCATACTAAATTCAGTATATGCCCTATACTAAATTTACTGTACACTGGTATACTAAATTTAATTTTACGTTGTGCATTCTTGCTTCCATTACATGTATACTAAATCTAGTACAGATTTTTCTAACAGTGTAGCGTCTACTTTGCGCGAAGATTCTTATCATTCAATGAAATGAATGCTACAATAGAGAGTGTAGGGTCCAAGTAAAACCAATTCAAGATGTTTTGAATATTATGACATGTATGAAACATTTTTATTAGACCTGGTCAAGGGTACGATTTTGACACCTTTGTCCATCAATAGATAATCGTTTCTGGCATCACTCCTGGACAAGACAGAATACTCAATTCTGGATAATTATGATTTATCATTAGTATACTTACAATTAAAATCACTTTATTGAGTGATTAATAGTTGAAACAATGATAATTTTACAAGAATCACGAAAGTTTAAATTATTGACATTTGTTTTCATCTCTGATGTTCCATGAGATTGGTACGATTGGTAGAAGATGTTTAATCTTCATACAATTTAACCTGACTTACGATGACAGAAAAGTGCAGAAATTCTACATACCAGAATCCTAAAAATGATATCTTTTCCGAAAGCCACCTTGAAACACAACCAAAATTTATGTGCTTTTTAATAACTAATAATTTGCACTATTTTCTTAGTTTATTATTAACAATAGCTTGAATTCAAAAACTTCACAAATCGAAATGAACGAAAAAACACAACCTTTAACTTGAAAAACTGGAGGCAGTCGCAGTAATTTTCCGATTATCTACTCTTGGTTATCTACTCTTGGAAAATGTAATGTTCAATAAAAAGTCCTCAAATATTTATAAATATTAAAGGAAGAACGCTTCGAATCAAAAAATATTGTTCATTAAATCTCAAACTTTGATTCAAATGTATAAGCATGCCATTAAAATGTTTTGTTAATTTTAAAAGTATGAATAAAGAAGAGGTGAAAATTTTTTTTTAGGGTTAAAAATTAATTTTTTGCTCTCACACAGTAATTAATAATGAAATTTCAATGAAGCTACGTCAGAAAATATACTTTTCTACCTCGGTTTGAAAGTAGTTGAAGGCGTGAAACCGAGACTTTCGCCCCGCTTGACAAGCATCGAAAGTCGAATTTTCGATCGAGATGTTATGAAATGAATACTAATTCCACGGTGATAATTCCGCGGACGATTTCAAATTACCGATATTTTCCGGTTTTTACCGGTCAATTTTTTCAATTTTCCCGCGCTACTAAAAGTAACATATTCATATTTGCCGTAAAACGCAAACATTTCGTTTACTTCATGACGTTCATTCTAAACTTCCTCTAACACAACAGAAGAACAATTTGCAAAATAAATGAATTTCGAGAAAAAAAAACTTGAATTTTCCACTAAAATGTATCAATTTTTTTTACAAAAAATGGAATAGTTAAACTTTCAACTGAAAAAATTAATTTTCAACAAAAAAAAGCAAGGATTTTCAAATAAATAGTTCAATTTTCCACCAAAGTAATGCATTTTCAAATTAAATTATGAATCTTTAACTGGAATAGTTGAACTTTTAACCAAAAAGGCAAATTTTCAACTAAAATGATGAATATTTAACTGGAACACTGGAATTTTCAACAAAAAATTTGAATTTTTAAACAAGAAGCTTAATTTTCAAATAAAAATATTAATTGTCTACCAAAAAATACAATTTTTCAACAAAATACACGAACTTTTAACGAAATAGTTAAATTTTTAATTGAAGAAGACAAATTTTCAACCAAATAGTTGAGTTTTGAACTAAAAAAATAATAATTTTTACTGAAAAAGATAAATTGTCAACCAAAACTTAAATAATTGAATTTCAAATTTAAAAAAATTAATGGTTTACCAAACAGATTAATTTTGAACTACAGCTATAGAATTTTCAATTGGAATAAGTTAAATTTTTAGGTAAAAGAATTACTTTCAACGAAAAAAATTTAAAAATCTTGAAAAAAAAGGTACATTTTCAAACAAAGTGATGAATTTTTTAATAAAATTGTAAATATTTAACTGAAATAGTTACATTTTAAACAAGAAAGATGAATTTTCAACTAAAATTATGAATCTTTAGCTAGAATAATTGAATTTTTTACCAAAAAGATTAATTTCTACCAAAAAAGACGAATTTTCAACTAAAAAAGATCATTTTTCAACCACAACTTGAATAAATAAATTCCTAGTCGAAAAATGAATGTTCAAGCAAAGCGATGAATTTTTAAATAAAAGTATTGAAGATTTCACAGGAATAATAGTTACATTTTCAAGTTAAAAAAATTAGTGTTCAAACAAACAGATGAATTTTCAACTAATAAAATTGTAAATATTTAACTGGAAAAGTTTAATTTTAAACAAAAAGATGAGTTTTTAACTGATATGATGAATCTTTAACTAGAATAATTGAATTTTTGAGCAAAAACATTAATTTCTACCAAAAAAGACGAATTTCGACTAAAAAAGATCATTTTTCAACTAAAAATTAAATAATTAAATTTCTAGTCGAAAAATGAATGTTCAACCAAAGAGATGAATTTTCAACTAAAATTATGGAAGATTCAACTGGAATAATAGTTACATTTTCAGTTAAAATAAAAAATAATTTTCAACAACAAAATATCCACACAAAAAAACAAGTTATCACTCGAACAGCTCATTTTTCAACAACAACAAAATTAATTATTTAATTCAAACGATGAATCTTCAACTGAAAAAAATTAGTTTTTAACAGAACAGCTTAACTTTTAACCGAATAATTTTATTTCCAAGCTAAAAGATTACTTTCTAACCAAAATGATGAATATTCAACTGGAAAACTTGATTTTTTAATAGAAAAGAAGAATTTTTAAACAAGAAGATTAACTTTTAAAGAAAAAGAGAATTTTCTATTTGAAAAAAATCGATTATTTGACAAAATACGTGAATTTTCAATAAAAACAGACAAATTTTCAATTAAATAGTTGAATTCGAACGGATAAAAATTATTTTCAGACCGAAAATGAAATAGTTATATTTTTATTAAAAAAAATTAATTTTCAATTCAACTGATGAATTTCCAACTAAACTTATGAATCTTCAACTGAAATAGTTGAATTTTCAACAAAATTAATTTTAACTGAAAAAGATAAATTGTAAACAAGAACCTAATAATTAAATTTAATGTTAAAAAAATTAATGTTTAACCAAACCGTTGAGTTTTGAGCTAAAACTATGGAATATTCAATTGAAGTGAGTTACATTTTCAGTAAAAAAAATTACTTCAGAAAAAAAAACTAACTTTCCACAAACTAGTTCATTTTTAAACAAAGTGGTGAATTTTAAACTAAAATTGTAAGTCTTTAACTGGAATAGTTGGATTTTAAACCAGAAAGATGAATTTTCAAAGAAATTAATGAATATTTAACTAGAATAATTGAATTTTCAAACAAAAACATGAATTTAAAACCAAAGAGATGAATTTTCAACTGAAATTATGGATTATGCAACTTGAATAATAGGTACGTTTTGCGTTAAAACAAAATTTACACACAAAAGATACAAATTTTCAAAAAAATATTCAAACTTTCAACAAATGAATTATTCTTTATCCAAAGAAAAAAAAAGTTTTAAATATTTAACTGGAACACTTGAATTTATGACCGAAAAGATAAATTTTGATACAAGAAGATTAACTTTCAAAGAAAAAGATAATCGTCTATCAAACAAAATCGATTTTTTTTTAAATACGTGAATCTTCAAAGGAATAGATGAATTTTCAATTAAAAAAGACAAATTTCATTCAAATTCTTGAATTTTGAACTAGAAAAAGTCAATTTTCAAACAAAAATGGAACAGTTAAATTTTCCGGTGAAGAAATTAATATTCAACCAAACTGATGAATCTTCAACTGAAATATTTGAATTTTACACCAAAAAGATTGATTTTCTATACAAAAGGGACCAACTTTTCACAAAGTAGATAAATTTGCAACAGAATAGTTTAATTTTCATCCAAAAAAGATGCTTTATCAGCAAAAAATAGAATATTTAAATTTTCTGTGAAAAATCTAATTCTTAACAAAAAAAAACGGATTTTTCGCAAAATAGTTAAATTTCTTACTGGTCAAGTTGAATTTTCAGTTGAAAACATTGATTTTCAACAAAGTAGTTACATTTTTAACCAGAGATGAATCTGCAAATAAAATTATGAATCTTCAACGAAAAAAATTAATGTTTAACCAAAGAGATTAAGTTTTAACAAAGTATTTTAATTTTAATTTCAAAAAAGATAAATTCGAAATGAACAATGTAACAAAATTTTTTATTATAATTCAGAAATATTTCTTCTCGAAAAACTGCTTGAAATTCTGACAAATTTTGACTTGGAACAGGGATTATTTTACAGTCCTTCCTTCTAAATCTGAATTATAATTCTTTTGAAAAATTCCCTATGCCAAGTGAAATAATATTTCTTTAAGGAAGCACCCTATCCTAAAATAAAAACAATTATTTTCTAAAATTCCCTGTTCCACATCAGGATAAATTAGGAGTGAGCAAATGACATGTGCTAAATCCATTTTTTGAAACAATTGAAAAAATAATTATTTTTGTATGTTTGAAATATCATCAATTCGATTATCAATCTGAATGAAGCAAAAAAATCTCACAGAGCAAAAAATTGCAAAAGGTTTTTCTTACAGTGGAATATAATATAAATTCAATAATAAATGATGATTTAATGAGCGTAAACTGATTGACCAAAATTATTAGAATAATGAAAACTTGAATTTTTCTGCGATCAGGAGTAAATTTCCGGTTCTTAAATTGAATTTCCGGTCATTTCCCGGTATTTTATATTATTTCGTGAATCATCATTTATTACTTGTCTTGTACAAGTGTTGTCGAGAATACTTTTATTACACTTGTAGCGTCAATCGGTTTAATGTCCACTTTCAGCATGACGTCGTGTTTCTCATTACAATTCTCTCAAACTGCATCTTTTCGCTCAGGTAGTGGCATTCTCTAATTTTGAATGTTACTAGATTTTTTGAATTTGATGATAAGTCAACTCAGAAAGTTCAGCGAGTTTGGACAGTCGCTTCATTAGTATAAACTCGAATCATTCTTCCTGGCTTTCCATAGCACTATCTTCAAATTCTGATCATCGATTAGCTGTTCTTAATTGATGTTGATCATGTAAGAATTTAATTCGAAGATGTTCGATTTTGTTGGTATACTGATCCATCCATTGATGTATCTTCTTCCGACCGCGCTGTATAATTATGTGATGCTAATTGACCAGTAGATTTGACCTAAAAAGCCAACTTCAGTCTGTGGTCATGTTGTGTATTATTGTGTCAACATTATCCAACTTCAGCATTTCTAAAATAGTTTTAATAGTTTTAACCCGCAGTAATTACAACAATGGATTAGCCGGTATACCAAAAAAATACAACATTTTCTAATCTGTTTATCTATCATCTTCTAGATTTATTTGAATTTGTACCACATCTAATTCTAAGACCCTGACAAAAAACAATGCATTAACCAGTATACCAACAAAATCCAACATTTTCTAATCTGTTTGTCGATCATCCTCTACATTTATTTGAATTTGGACCACATCTCATTCTAAGACCTTGAAAAAACGAAGCTGTTGCGTAAGAGGATTTCTATCATTCTAATCTTCATATCATTTTGCTGATCGAAACTGATATTTTGATGTGTTTGTTTGTGAATCCATCAGACCATATTACGCATGTTTATTATTATTCATTTGCCTTATTTTGTTCACTATCGAACGATTTTACATAATTTTACTTTTCGAAGTCTGACCGCATATTTCCGAAACGTCAATTAGTATTTTTCATAATATTGGTCGTAATCTATTCCGCTTTGAGAACATATATCATTGGCAGAGATAATTGCTCATTTTCTTTTAAAATTTAATTTTCTTCTAGCCTCAATTATTTTTACAAAATGATCCATGAAAGTAAATCCTCAAAAACCAAAAGAAATGTACATGTAGCATACTAAGAGTTTGTTACAAAGTATAAGGCGATTATGTAACTTATAATATGGTATAAGGCGATAAGGTATAAGCCACAAGGCAATGAGGTACAAAGCGATATTTTCAATTCGAGAGTAGCCTTCTCTACTACAACAATACAATACCTGAAAAATTTTGAAAATTGCATTTAGAATCATTAAAAAGTAGAAAAGAAAATACTTGTGAAATTCCGGAAAACAGAAAATGTTACGCTTTGTATTTTTGATAAATGCTGAACAAGGTCTGTGGTGAGAGATTAGTTGGCGTTTCTCGAAAATGAGGGCATTTTCCTGATTTATTTATAAATGCCAAGATTGAACAAACGTTGTTTGTGTTAAAGATACACGTACGTTTTCTGTATTTAAATGTAATGCTCGTTTTCTAATAGGTTTGGCTGGCAAAGTAGCAGCAGCAGCAGCAGCAGCAGCACCTTGGAGAGTCAAAGCAAAAGCAGTCAATCGCAGCAGTAATTTGCGTAAAAAGAAGATAATGGCACGATAATCGCTCAAGGCTTGTTTTAACATCAATTTCAGCTCTTGCACTCAGCCAAGCACATCAGCATTCATGTTTAATGTTTGAAAAAATTATGCATCGTCGCCGCTTCCTACTAACCTCTTCTATTTTTCTCTATTTTCTAGGCTATTTTAGTTCTTTGATTATTATTTTCACACACGGTACTTTCTGTTTTAATTAAACAATTTTATTTAGAAATTAGGAAAATTGTATGGCCATTTTTTTTTTAATTTACACAACTTGTTAAACACATAAAAAGAAAAATAGATCTCAAATATTTTGCTTGATAACATTTTTTTTGTAGAGTTATTAGATGGTCAAGGTTGTTCAATTTTTAATATTTCCTGTATTATAAAAGAACCTTCAAGGTTATATCATTTCAAAATATAAATATTCGAAGTTAATAAATCTGTGATTCTAAATTTTCAAAATTGAAAAATTTTAAATTGCAAAAGAGTGTTAACATTACAGAATTTTCAGATGTAAATCATGTTTAAAATATATGCGATGTCGCTTCCTACTAACCTCTTCTATCTTTTAAATATTTTTTACGTTATTTTGGTTCTTTGATTATTTATTTAAGTATACATATCATACTTTTACAATTTATTTCAATCGTATTACTCTTATATATATTTTCTAAACTCTTATGACACGCTTCTTATTGTGATGGCCTAATTATTAAAATAAAATATGCACTTCAATTTAACTTATTATAAAATATAATTGGTACTCATACAATAAAATAAATATTTAAATAACTACATCGGATTGCATGAAATTGAAATTGAAATTTAAATGTAAATTCTAATCGACTTTCCGTAATCTGTAACTTTGATTGAAATATAAGTTCTTAAACCAGGAGGAATTATAAGCAAAGCAAAAGATTAATTTTAACGTCGGATTTAATATAGTAATAAGATTTTCTGATAAGAAATTCTGGAATTCTGCCTACTTGTTTAGTTTTTAGTTTTTAGAGTTTAAATATATAAAATATTTTGAACTTGAAGATCCTTCAATTTTCAATGTCTATAATTTAAAATTATCTGGCTGTAAATGTTTTTCTTTTATAAACAGTTCAACGTTGAAGATTTAAATTTGAAAATTCTTGAATTTCAAAAATGTACAAAATAAAAATTTTTAAATTTTGATGATCCTAAAGATAAAAAGAAAAATTTTTGATTCTAAATCTTCCATACTGAAAAGATTAATAATTAAAATCTTTAAAATTGCAGATTTTTAAATTGTAAAACTTTAAACTTGAATAATTTTTAATTGTCAATTTTCAAAATGGAAAACTCTTCAATTTATAAGATGTGTAAATGAAAATTCTGCATTTTTGATGATTTCGGAAACCAAAAGTCAAGTTTTGTATTCTCAATCTTCTAAATTTACAGAATTTTTTATATTAAAACTTGACACTTATATAATTCCAATTTTTCAAAATTGAAAAATTTTCTATTTCAAAAGATTTAGAAATTCTGCAATTTTTATGAGTCACCATTGAAAACTCTTTAATTTTGGAGACGTAAATAAAATTCTTCAATTTTGATGATTTTTGAAATGAGAAAGTTTTCAACTCGAAATCTTCCAAATTGAAGAAATTTCGAATTTAAATCATCAAAATTACAACATTTTTATTTGTTAATTGTCCAACTTTTGAAGGATTATTATTATTATTAAATTTTTTAAATAAATAATTTCAAATTATTCAATTTTCAAGATTTTCATTTTGAAGATACTTAGTATGGAACATTTTTCTAATAGGTCAATTTTGAAGATTTGTAATAGAAAATTCTTCAATTTGAACGATATGCATTTAAAATTTCTCAAATTTTAAAGAGATAAAATTGCAAACGGTTGAATTTTAAAGATGGATAAATAAAAAATGTTAAATTTGGATAATTTTTATGATTTTGAAAGTCAAGATTTAAAGTCAAAATATTCTCATTTAAAGACTTTTCGAATGTAAGGCATCAAAATTAAAGAATTAATATAAAATTTGCACAATTTTTGAATATTAATGTTTAGAATTAAAAACTCATAAATTCAAAAGATTTGCAATTTTAAATTCAACAGTATTGGAAATTTACAATGGATCGTTCTTTAATTTAAATCATTTGCAGTTTCAAATTCTTAAATTTCACAGATTTATAAATAAAAATGCTGAAATTGCAATTATTTTGAAGATCAAAAGTCAAGATTTTAATTCTAAATCTTCGCAATTGAAGAAATTTCGCACATAAATAATCAAAAGGTCATATTAGTTTACTGCAAAACTTAAAATTTGCATAATTTTAAATTTAAAAAATTGAAAACTGTTCAATTTTAATGAGGAATTAATTAAAATTTTGAAATTTCGATGATTTTGAAGATAAAAAGTTAAGTTTACAATTTTTAATCATACAACTTGTAACTTGGATAATTTTTTATTGTAAATGTTCTAAATTTAAAAAATTTTAATTTGAATTATTTGCAATTTTTATTTGTTCAATTTTGAAAATTTTGAGTTGAAAATTGTTTAATTTGAACGATTTGCAGTCTTTAATAGCATAACTTCTAATGGTAAAACTTGAAATTTGCATAATTTTAAAATATAAGTTTTCAAAATTAAAAACTGTTCAATTTTAAAAGAATAATAAATAAAAATTCTTAAATGTCGATGATTTTGAAGATCAAAAGTTAAATTTTAAATTCTCGATTGTAAACCTTATAACTGGTGTAAATGTTCTAATTTCAAAAATTTACAATTTCAAGTTCGAAAAATTTGAAGATTTATAATTGAAAATTCTTTAATTTGAATGATTTTTTGTATAAATTCCTCAATTTTAACGATGTATCAATAAAAATTCCTAAATTTTGATTATTTTGAAGATCAAAAGTCAAGTTTTCAATTCTAAACCATGAAAATTATAAAAAAATTTATTGTAGAACTTAAGATATGTATATTTTTTTATTGTAAATTTCGAAAATTAAAAAATCTTCAATTTGAAATATCTACAATTAAAAGTTCTACCATTTTTAAGATTTGTAATTGAAAATTCTTTAATTTTAACTAATTTGGGTTTAAAATTCATTAATTTTAAAGATGTATGAACACAAATTAAATTTTTGGTTTATTTTGAAGATCAGAAGTCAAGTTTTCAATTTTAAATCTTCAAAATTACATAATTTGTAATTGTTAAATTTAAAATATATATAAAATTTAATTGTAAATTTTAAAAACTATAAACTCTTCAATTTTAAAGATGTACATTTAAAAGGTCTACAATTTTGAAGATTTATAATTATAAATTCTTTTGTTTCAACTAATTTTGGCTCAAAATTATTCAATTTTGAAGATCTATGAATAAACATTTTTCAATTTTTAATATTTTGAAGATCAAATGTTAAGTTTTCAATTCTGAATCATCAAAATTACAGAATTTAAAATTTAAAAACTTAAAATATATATAATTTTTGTTCGTGAATTTTCAAAATTAAGGAATCCTGGATTTTATAGATGTACATTAAAAGTTCTACAATTTTGAAGATTTATATTTGAAAATTCATGAATTTTAACTAATGTGGGTTTAAAATTAATAAATGTTAAAGCTGTAGGAATGAACATTTTTCAATTTTTATTATTTTGAAGATCAAAAGTTAAGTTTTCAATTCTAAATCACCAAAATTAAAGAATTTTTCATTTTAAAACTTGAAATCTGTATAATGTTTCTTTGAGAATTTCCAGAATTGAAAACTCTTCAATTTTAAAGATGCACAATTAAAATTTCTATAATTTTGAAGATTTACCAATAAAAATTCTTTAATTTCAATTAATTTGGGTTTGAAATTCTTTAGTTTTAAAGATGATAACGTAAAATTGGTTTTTTCTGATTATTTTGAAGATCAAAAGTCATGTTTTCAATTATAAATCACCAAAATTATAGAATTTTTCATTTTAAAACTGAAAATATGTATAATTTTTAATTGCGAATTTCCAAAACTAAAAACTCTTCAATTTCATTTAATTTGCGTTTGAATTTCTTTAATTTTAAAGATGATAAAGTAAAATTGGTTTTTTCTTATTATTTTGAGAATAAAAAGTCAAGCTTTCAATTCCAAAGCATAAAAATTATAGAATTTTTAATTGTAAAACTTGAGATATGTATACTTTTTTATTGTAAATTTCCAAAATTAAAAAATATTCAATTTGAAAGATGTAAAATTAAAATTTCTAGAATTTTTAAGATTTATAATTGATAATTCTTTAATTTTAACTAATTTGGGTTTAAAATTCATAAATTTCAAAGATGCATGAACAAAAATTAATTTTTATTTTTTTATTTTGAAGATAAAAAGTCAAGTTTTCAATTCTAATTCATCAAAATTACAGAATTTGTAATTGTTAAATCTGAAAAATAAATAAATTTTTATTGCAAATTTTCAAAATTAAAAACTCTTCAATTTTAAAGATGTACATTTAAAAGGTCTGCAATTTTGAAGATTTATAATTGAAAATTCTTTAATTTTAACTAATTTGGGCTCAAATTAAAAAAATTTTAAAGATGTATGCATGAAAATTTTGAAATTTTAATTATTTTGAAGATCAAAAGTCAAGTTTTCATTTCTAAATCATCGAAATTGCAGAATTTTCAATTTTAAAACTTAAAATATATATAATTTTTGTTCGTGAATTTTCAAAATTAAGAAATCTTTGATTTTAAAGATGTACATTAAAAGTTCTACAATTTTGAAGATTTATAATTGAAAATTCTTCAAATTTAACTAATTTGCGTTTAAAATTAATAAATTTTGAAGATGTATGAATAAACATTCTTCAATTTTCATTATTTTGAAGATCAAAAGTCAAGTTTTCAATTCTAAATCACCAACATTATAGAATTTTTCATTTTAAAACTTAAAATCTGTATAATTTTTGTTCGTGTAATCGAAAATTCTTTAATTTTAACTAATTTGCGTTTGAAATGCTTTAATTTTAAAGATGTAGGAATGAAAATGCTTAATATTTGATCATTTTGAAGATCAAAAGTCAAGTTTTCGATTCTAAATCACCAAAATTATAGAATTTGTAATTGCTAAACGTAAAATAGATATGATTTTTGTTCGTGGATTTTCAAAATTAAGAACAGTTTTACCTTTTTGAATATTCATAATTGAAAATTCTTGAATTTTAACTAATTTTGGCTTAAATTTCATCAATTGTAAAGATGTATGAATACAAATTTTTAAATTTTAATTATTTTGAACATCAAAAGTCAAGTTTTCAATTCTAAATAATGAAAATTACAGAATTTTTAATTGTTCAACTTAAATATGTTGTGAAGACAAAAAGATCAAAGGTTTTATTAAAAAGCGGTACAGAGAAAATAATTACATTTTTACATTTATTACATTTTATTAATTAATTACATTTTTTTTATTCCAAATTCATTTTGGAAACATTTCTTCTCTTTAAACTAAATATTAATCCCTCATTTAAAAATAAAAAATAATTATTTTTCCTCAAATATGAAATAAAAATTGCCATACAAAACTCGGAAATAAAATAAACCATAAAAAATAAAAAGTAAAAATGAAGACTATATTATAAGTGAGAGAATCCGCTGACAAGATAAGAGACTGACCAAAAATAAAGTGTTCCTTATTTCCGGTTATGCTGATTATTCGACATTTTAACGTTAAAAATAAAACAGATAACGTCTCATCAGAGAGAATTTTTTTAATTTGCAAGCCAAGATTTCTTGCATA
Source organism: Andricus grossulariae (assembly GCA_011634705.1). Taxonomy (NCBI): domain Eukaryota; kingdom Metazoa; phylum Arthropoda; class Insecta; order Hymenoptera; family Cynipidae; genus Andricus; species Andricus grossulariae. The sequence continues at coordinate 59,805,781 of JAABKJ010000755.1, forward strand.
AATTATCACTCTCATTCTCAATGAGAAAAAAAAAAACATTTATAATGAGACATTAAAAATCAATTTGTACGATAATGTATCAATCAATTATACTTTCAAAGTAAGGACATGGAAAAGTAATTACTCAAAAATGAGTAATTACAATGATAGTCTTTGGTAATTTGCCTCAGATAAGGATTATTACATTTTCCGCAATTTATTTTTAAATAAAAATGAGAAAACTACGATTCCAGTTACGCGGGAACTTACAGTGCAGATGCTTAGCAAAACGCGTTTTCAGGTCATTGCTCATTTAGACAAGCTGACAAAGACGCTGGAAACTGGAAATTACTCGACTTTCCGTACTTCGTATGACCGAGATAAAAAATATTTCATTTCAGTAAAAAAAATTATATTTTAGTTAAAATATTGCATTTTTAACACAATAGATTCAGTTTTAAACATATAGTTGAATTTTCAACCCAAACGATGAATCTTCAACCATGAAGATTAATTTTCGATTAAAAAAGAAATAGTTAGATAATCGGTTTCAAAAATTAATTTAAAAAAAAAAAGAAACTAATCTTAATCACAATAACTAAATTTTCAACCAAGGGGGTAAATTTACAACTAAAATGATGAATCTTCAACAAAAAAATGAATTTTTAATTAAGTAGTTGAATTTTCAACTGAAAACACGATTTTTCAACCATGAATATTAATTTTCTACCAAAAATCATCAACTTCTAAAAAAATTCAAGAATATTTTTAACTAAAGCAGATAAACTTCAACAACGAAAAAACAAATTTTGAACTTTCAGATAAGAAAATTAAGGTTCAAAAAACAAAAAACGAATTTTAAACAAATTCATGAATTTGCATCCAAATCGCTGATTTTTCGACTAAAAGGGATAAACTTTCTACCGAAAATGCAACAGTTGAATATTCTTTTGGAAAAATTAATTTTCAACAAAAAAAACGAATTTTCCAATAAAAAATTAATTATTTAACAAAGGGATGAATTTTCAAGAAAAATTATGAATCTTCGACGATAGAGAATGAATATTCAAGGAAGCAATTGAAATTTAAACTATGGAGTTGAATTTTTAACCCAAAAGATCAATTTTAACCCAAGAAGATTAATTTTCTACAATCACGGAATTTAAAGAAAATTCAGAAATTTTTAAGTAAAAAAGATAAATTTCAAACAAAAATGGCTGTTTCAATTTTCAAATAAAAAAACTAATGTACAACAAAGAAGCAAATATATTTTGACAGAATTCATCAAGTGTCAACTAAAAAAGATAAATATTCAACCCAAAAAAATTAATTTTTAACTAAAAAAGATAAATTATAACAACAACATAAATTCAACGTCTCAGCTAAAAAAAATTATTTTCAAACAGATAGTAAACTTTTAAATCAAATCTCTGAATTTTTAACTAAAAATGATCAATTTTCAGCAAAAAATGGAATAGTTGAATTTTCAATTGCAAACAATTTTCTACAAAGAAACGAATTTTAAACACAGTGAGTAAATTTTCAATCAAAAAGGTGAATTTTCAACTAAAATTGTGAATCTTCGACCGAGAAAATGAATTTTTTACTAAGAAATTCGACTTTAAACCACGTAGTTGAATTTTCAACCCAGAAGATGAATTTTCAACCAGAAACATTAATTCTATTCAAAAAATCATGAATTTTTGACTGAAAAAAGTAAATTTTAACTAAAAATAGAAGATTTACATTTTCAGTCACTAATTTCAATTTTCAACAAAATAATTAAATTTTCAACCAAAGAAATTAATTTTGAAGCAAATCGCTAAATTTTCAACTAAAAAAAGGAAAAGAATTCAACCAAACATTAAATTAAACAAAAGAAAAACATTTCCAGTTCCACAAACTAATTTTCAAAGAAAAAAAATCGAATTTTCAACAAACTCGCTGAATTTTTAACCAAATCGATACATTTTTTAGCTAAAAAAGATCAATTCTCAATAAAAAAAAACATTTAAATATTGGTTTTAAAAAATTAATTGTATAGCAAAAAAAAATTTCAGCCAATAGTTCAATATTTAACCAAAGGGATGCATTTTTGAATAAGATTATGAATCTTCAATCAAAAAAATGAATTTTTAACCAAGAAATTTGATTTTAAACCAAGCAGTTAAATTTTTTTACCAAAATGTGAATTTTTAACCAAGAAGATTAATTTATTAACAAAAATCACGAATTTTTAACAAAATTCATTAATTTTCAACAACAAAATATCAATTTCAACCATAAAAACAATATTTCAATTTTCAACTAAAAAATTACTGTTCAACATAAAAAACGCATTTTTAACGAAATTCATGAATTTTCATCTAAATCGCTTAAATTTTAACGAAGAAAGATAAATTTTCAATAAAAAATTGAAAACTTGTCTTTTCAGTCCAAAAGTTAATTTTTAACAAAAAAATTATATTTCAACACAATAGTTATATATTTAATCAAAGGGATGAATTTTCAACTAAAATTATGAATCAATAAAAAAAATGAATTTTTAGCTGAGCAAATTAACTTTAAACCAAGCAGTTGAATTTTTAGTTCAGAAACAGTTAAAAATTTAATAAAAAAAGACGATTTTTTTAACCAAAAAGTTGACTCTCTGCCTAAAAGATATATGAAAAAAAAATTAATTTTTGAAAAAATTGTGAAATTTTCCACCAAAGGGATGAATTTTTAACTTAAACGATGAATCTTCATTCAAAAAAATTATTTTTCACAAAAATTGTAATAGTTGTTATTTCAACCAAAAAATATTTCAATTTTGAATTAAAAACATTCGAATTCAACAAAAAAGACGAATTTTTAATAATATTCATGAATATTTACCCGAAAAATTAATGTTCAACCAAACGGTTGCATTTTTAACCAAAAAATATGCATTTTCAAACAAAAAAGACAATCTTGCAACAAAAAAGTAAAATTTTTAACAAAAAGTCAACTTTCAACTAAATAGTTCAATTTTTTATGAAAGAGTATAACTTTTTAACAAAATTGATGAATTTTTAACAAAATACTTAAATTTTTGAACAGGAAAGATTTTAGAAACAAGAAAGAGAAAAAATGTCATTTAAATTCTGAAATTTTCGAGCCAAAAGCACGAATTTTAACTAAAAAGTTGAATTTTCAAAAAAAAAAAAAAAGTATTTCCAACATAATAGTGTAATTTTCCAGCAAATAGATTAATTTTAGAAAAAAAGGTTTTTCTACAAGAGTATTTAAACTTTCAACGAAGGTGTTAAATTTTTAACCGGAAAAGGTCAATTTTTTAACAAAAATAAGAAATAAACATTTTCTAAAGATGAAAGAGAAAAAATGTCATTTAAATTGTGAAATTTTCAAACCAAAAACACGAATTTTTAATTCAATATTTAATTTTTCAACCAAAAAGATAAATTTTTAACCAAGAAGATTAGTTTTCTACCTGGAAGGTGAATGACCAACAAAATTCAGAAATTTTCAACCAAAAAAATACGAAAACATAATATTGAAATTTTCCAGCTAACAGATGAATTAAAAAAAAATGAATTTCTAGAAAGGTATTTCAAATTTCAACAAAGTTGTTAAATTTCAAACCAGAAAAGATGAATTTTCTAACTAAAATAAAAAATAAACATTTCCACTAGAGATAATTGAAGAATTTTGCACCAGAAATAGTTGAATTTTCTTATTGGATTCAAAGAAAATTGATTGAAAAGCAGAGAAAAAATTTTATTAGTTCGCAGTCAAATAAAATTTTCTTCGATTTAAAGAAATTTATTTTCTTTGACATCTTTCCACGTATGCAGATATTTCCATTATTTTTCATCTGTTTTTTTTTTCAACTTTTCTGGTTTGAAAAGTCACACCTTGCGAGATGCAGTGTCGGACGGTAAATTTTCATTTTATTTGCAAAGCACATTTCTTCAAACGAAATGTTTATGTTCATCATATTTTGTTCCACCCCAGAGATTTACGGAATTTTCCGACTTATGTCTTGCGAAAATATACCAAACTTCACGTTCTGCCAAGGCTTTCCGTATTCACCCGTGCGAAATACAATGTCTCAAGAGCTTTACCTAATTTTTTTTTTAATCCTTTTTTTGACTAGTAAAACATAGCACCCTCATTTTTCACTTTTCAGAAACTTCATGATTCACGTATCTCGAAAAGTTAAATTTGAAAGTTTTCCTCCAACATAGAGGAAGTGATTTCTATTTTTAAAGAAAGAACAGTGATCTTAAAATAGTTTAGAATAGGAGAATATTTTTTAATTCACAGTTTTACACAGCACTATATGATTATATGAATTTCGGAAATTGACGAGTTTTCGAGAAGAAAAAAATATTATTTGGTTCTGGAACGAGGAATTTTTCCAATTTAATTATTTTTGAAAAGAAATATTTTTTTGAATTGATTGAGGAAATTTGACCAAAGAATTATGATTTTAATTTGAAAACGGGGATTTTCGAGAAGAATTATAATTCTCAGATGGAATAGGCAATTTTCGAAAAGAATTTACAACTTTTAAGCGCCACGGTAAATTTTCTAAGAGAATTCTGATTTGGAACTGGAAATTTTTGAAAAGAATATTAATTTTTAGTGGATTCAGGGAATTTTTCGGAAGAATTATAATTCTGACTTGGAAGAGGAAGTTTTCAATGAAGAATTATAATTTTGAATTGGAATAGAGAGATTTTGAAAAAAAAAGTTGTAATTCAGACCTGGAACAAGTAGTTTTCCAAAAAAATTATAATTCTGACATGGAACAGGGCATTTTTGAGAAAAATTAAATTTTTCACTTGGAACGGAGAATTTTCGAAAAGAATTCTGATTCTGATGTGAAACAGAGGATTTTTGAAAAAAAAATGATAATTTTGAATTGGTTCTGATTTGGAAAAGAAAATTTTTCAAAAGAATGACAGTTTTGGCTCGAAATTGGGAATTTTACAAAAGACTTCTGTTTTTTACAGGGAATTTTTGACAAGAATGATAATTTTTGTGGGTTCAGGAAATTTTCCAAAAAAATAAAAATTTTTCCATGAAACTGAGAATTTTCGAAAAGAATTTCGATTCTGGTTTGGAACAGAGTATCTTTAAAAAGAATTATAATTTTCACTTCGCTCTGGAGATTTTCCAAAAACATTATAATTCTCAGTTATACCTGGATTTAAAAAAGAAATATTATGTCATGACTTGGAACTGTGAATTTTACAAAAAATGAAAATCTTGATTTCGTTCAAAGAATTTAACAAGAAAGTTATATGGCAGTTATACTTAGATTTAAAAACAAAATAAAAGAAAATTTAATTCGTATTTAAAGAAAAATAAAAGTTTTGAGCTGGAACAGGAAATTTTCCAAAAAAATTACAATTTTGAATCGGAACGGGGAATTTTGGAAATAATTTTGATTTGAAACAGGGAATTTTTGAAGAAAATTGCAGTTTTGAGTGGGTTCAGGGAATTTTTCATGAGAATTATAATTCTCAGTTATACCTGAATTTAAAAAAAAAGAGTAAAATTGAATGTAATTCGTACTTAAAAAAAAAATTTGAGTTGAAACAGAAATTTTTTGAGAAGAATTATGAGTATGATTTGAAATAGGTAATTTCCGAAAATAATTATAATTATGACATGAAAAGTTGAATTTTTGAAAAGAATTGCAATTTTTTCTTGGAACGGGAAATTTTTTAAAAGAATTATAATTTTGTGTCGGTTTAGGGAATTTTTCAAAAGAATTATAATTTTCCGTTATGCCCGCTTAGGCACGGTAAATTTTCAAAAAAAAGATGAAAACTTTTATTTGAAACAGGAAATTTTCAAAAAGAATTGCGATTATGGTTTGTAACAGAAGATTTTTGAATAGAATTATAATTTTGATTTGGTTTAGGGAATTCTCCAACAGAATTTTAATTTTTACTAGAAACAGAGAATTTTTCAAAAGGATTCTGATCATGATTTGGAATAGGGAATTTTTCAAAAGAATGACATTTTTGACTGGGTACAGGGAATTTTTCAGAAAAATTATAATTCGCAGTCACATCTGGATTAAAAAAAAGTAAAATATAATTCTGACTTGGAACAGTAAATTTGGAGAGAAAAAAATTTAACTTTCCAGTTTGAACAGGTGATTTTCTGAAAAAATTATGGCTTTGATTTGTAACGGGTAATTTTAAAAAGAATTACAATTTTGACTGGGAACGGGAAATTTTTAAAAACGAATGATAATTTTGAGTATAGAATAGTTAAATTTTCAACCAAAACGATTAATTTTCTACGAAAAAAGACGATTTTTAAACAATATAAATAAATTTTTAACGGAAAAGTTAAATTTTAAACTAAAAAAAATGCAAATTTTGAACCATTTAGTTGAGTTTTGAACTAAAAAAGATCGGTTTTCAAACAAAAATGTAATAAATAAATTTTCTGTTAAAAAAATTAATTTTCCACAACAAAAATTTGAACCAAAGTGATGAATTTTTAACTAAAATTATGAATATTTTACAGAAATACCTGAATTTTAAACGAAATAGTTATATAATAATTTTCAACTAAAAAAACAATTCTTCACCACATAGTTAAAGATTGATTAAAAAAAATCAGTTTTCTACAAAAAATAGAATAGTTAAATTTCCAGTCAAAGAAATTAATTTTTAACCAAAAAGATGCAGTTTCAACTAGTCCGATTACTTTTCAAATTTTCACCCAAAAGAGATACATTTTCAACTCAGAATAGTTAAATTTTTAGCATAAAAATTAATTACCAACGAAATAAAATATATTTTAAACGAAATAGATACATTTTTAGAAGAAACAGATGAATTTTCAACAAAGATAAATTTTCAATAAAACATGGAACAGTTCAATTTTCAGTTAAAAAAATTAATTTTCAACCAAAAAAGAATAATTTCCAACAAAGTCGTTCAATCTTGAACAAAAAAAAAGGTTCTTGAACTAAAATGATGAATTACCAAGCAGAAAAATGAATTTTTAACGAAAAATGTAATAGTTGATATATATCTACTAAAAAATATTTTTATTTTAAACCAAAACAGATTAATTTTTAACCAAAGAAATGAATTTATATCTAAAAATAGAACAATTAAATTATTAGTAAAAAAATTAATTTTCAACCAAATAAAATCAATTCTCAGCGAAATAATACAATTTTCAAACAAACAGATTAAACTTCTACAAATTAAATTTCTATTAAGAATGATAAATTTTCCATAAAAAATGCAATAGTTAAATTTTCAGTTGAAGAACTGAATTTTTTACCAAATACATAGTTCATTTCTGAATTTAAAATAATTATTTTTTCCCAAAACTAATGAATTTCCAACCAAAAAATGAATGAAGTCGATTTTCAACTAAAAAAAAAACATTTTTAAAATAAAAATTTAAACCCAAGTTTTCGGTGAAAAAAATTAATTTTTAACAAACCAAAAATTTTCCACAAAATAGTTAAATTTTCAACTAAAGAAAATAAATTTTCAACCAAAATAAATTAATTTTCAAATAAGAATTTTTTACCAAAAAAGGTATATTTTCAAAAAAAATAAAAACAGTTTTTCAAAAATTTAGTTAAATTTTCAACTGAAATAATGATTTTTGATCTAAAAAGATAAATTTTTAAGCAATAAGATTAATTTTTAATAAAAAAATTCAAATTTTCGATAAAATACATGAATTTTCAACCAAATGGTTGATTTTTTTAACTAAAAAAGACAAAATTTTAACAAAAAATGGAATAGTTAAATTTTCAACCAAAGAGATGAATCTTCAAACAAAAAATGCATTTTTAACAAAGTAGTTTATCGTTCAGCCAGGTAATTGTATTTTCAACAAAAAAGATGAATCGTCAACCTAAAAAGAATGTCTTTAAAAAATTGTTGAATTTTCAACAAAATAATCAAATAACTTAAATTTAATTTTATAGAAAATTCCCTGATATTCCCTAAACAGTTTAAAATTTTTGCAATATAAATGCAAATCTCTCAAAACAGGTAGTTGGGATTGAAAGGTAGAAATAAGAAGACTATAAAATTTCGTGGACACTATAAACATTTATCACATAAGTACAATTGAACACTTATTATTGGTTTCATCTTAGTTATTTTTCTCATATTAGTCTACTCCATTTTTGTGTCTTACGAGCACCCATAAATAATTTATTTTCAATTCATTTACACAAATACTCTCTTAAATCTATAGATATATGTATAATATATTATCGTTCTTTGTACATATTTCATTCGCACGCACTTGTTTAAAATTAATCTTTAAGCAGCGCGAAGATAATTTACAGTCAAATAGAAAACAAAATCAGATCACTCGTGTTCTGTAATTTTAGTATAATGCAATAACAAACGAATAGAGGAAACCTCCCTACAGTGGATAATGCGACCTACAGTGGATAATCATTCATTAAAAATACTAAGAAATGTAAAATAATTAATTTAATTAATAGCTAAGACACTGTACGTGTTCATATATTAAAATTAATTATTTTTCTCATATTTGTGCTATTAATTAATAATTATCCACTCTAGTTTGCATTATCCACTGTAGGGACGTTCCCCCTACATCCGACATCTTAAAGTCAGAGAGTGACTGTCAAGAAATAATTGAGATTCTCACGCCCGGGAGATTTTCCTCAATTTTGACAAATTCATTATTTGTGTATAAATCAAATTATCAAATGTTTGCAAATAGCAAAATTCTAGTTCTCTTAACTTAAACCTTGTGTACACATTTTTGCATGCAAGGGATCATACATAAATTACATTACCAATTTTCAACCAAGAAAGATGACTTTTCTATCATAATGGACGAATTTTCAACAAAAAGTTGAATTTTCGACCAAAAAAATATTAATTTCTACCAAAAAAGACGAATTTTCAACCAAATACTTGAACTTTCAAGTAAAAAAGGTAAATAAAACCAAGTAATTAAATTTTCGGACAAAAAAGATGACTTTTTAACCAAGAAGATTCATTTTCTGCCAAAAAAGATTAATTTTCAATAAAATAAATGAATTTTCCACCAAATAATTGAATTTTCAACTAAAAAAATTAATTTTTTCACAAAGTAGTTAAGTTTTTGACAAAAAAGATGTCTTTTAAACCAAGAAGATTAATTTTCTTTCAAAAATAGAATAGTTAAATATTCAGTTTTTACTATCTTCAACAAAATAGTCAAATTTTCAAGCAAAGAAATAAATCTTTAACTAAAAAATGAATTTTTAACAAAGTAGTTCAATTTCGAACTAAATTGTTAAATTTTCGAACAAAAAAGATTACTTTTTTACCAAGAAGATTAATTTTCCGCCAAAAAAGAAGAATTTTCAACAAAATACATGAAAATTTAACTAAGCAAGATAAATTTTCAACAAAATAGTTAAACTCTCAGTTTTCACCATTTTCGAACAAAATAATGAAATTTTCTATTAAAGAAATGGATCTTCAACTAAAAAAATTAATTTTTTTACAAAGTAGTTTAACTTTTAATCGAGAAGTTAAATTTTTGACCAAATAAGATGTCTTTTAATCTAAGAAGATTAATTTTCTACCAAAAATGGAATAGTTGAGTTTCAGTTTTTACTATTTTCAACAAAATAGTCCAATTTTCAGGCAAAGAAATGAATCTTAAACTAAAAAAACAACAATTTTTGACAAAGTAGTTCAACTTCCTACTAAGATATTAAATTCATGACCAAAAAAGATGAATTGAAAAGAAATAGTTGCACTTTCAAGAAAATATTTAAAGTTTCAATCCAATACTAGAATTTTTAACCAAACAGGAAGAATTTCTAACCAGAAATATAGGAGTAGATTTAAAAAAATTAACTTCAAACGAAAAATAGTTGCATGAATTTTCCACAAGAATGACATTTTTAATGAATAGAGATGAATTTTCTGCCTAATAGCTGAATTTTCCACTAAAAAATATAATTTTTCAATCCAAAATGAAATAGTAATATTTTCAGTTCAAAAAATTCATTTTCAACAAAAAAACAACTATTTTTCTACCAGTTAAATTGAACCAAAAAACACGAATTTCGAACAAAATATAGTTGAATCCAAAACCAAAAAGATGATTTTTCAAAGAACAAGTCTAATGTAACTATTTTGTCGAAAATTCGTTTTTTTTTTGGTATTAATTAATTTTTTTAACTAACAATATAACTATTCAATTTTTAGTAAAAAGTTGATATTTTTGACTGAAAATTGATCTTTTATAGTTAAAAATTCAAGTATTTTATTAAAAATTCAACTTTTTTGGTCGAAAATTAATCTTTGTGGTTGAAAATTCATTATTTTTGGCAAAAAATGCAACTGTTTGGTTCAAAATTATTCTGGGTTGGTTCCAAAATTCAACCATTTGATCGAAAATTAAACTATTCAGTTTAAAATAAACTTTTGTGTCAAAAAATCATATATTTGGTTTATATTCAACTATTTGGTTAAAAATTAAACTATTTTTATGAAAATTTAACTTTTTGGTAGAAAATTAACTTTTTTTTTTAAAAGAATCATATTTCGAGTTGAAAATTCAACAGTTTTGTAGATAATTCGCCCTTTTGGCTTTAAAATTCAACAATTTTGTTAAAAATTCGTGTTTTTGGTAGAACATTAATCTTTTTGTTGGAAAATACATGTCTTTTATTCCAAATATAACTATTTTGTTGAAAATTCTCTTCTTTTTTGTTTGAGAATTAATTTTTTATAACTACCAATGTAACTGTTCCATTTTTGGTTGAAAATTACTTGGTTAAAGTTGAACTAGTTTATTCAAAATTCAAATTTTTTGAAGATTAACCTCTTTGGTTTAAAATTTAACTTTTTTGTTGAAAATGTGTTTTTTTGTTTGTTAAAAATTAATTATTTTTATCTGAAAATTGCATTTTAACCATTTTTGGTTAGAAGTTTATCCTTTATAAGTTGAACATTGATCTTTTTTAGTTAAAAATTCATGTATTTTGTTGAAAAGTCGTCTTTTTGTTCAGAACATGAATCTTGTTGTTAAAAATTCAATATATATTTCGACTTGATATCTTAAGAATCTAGTGTTTCATATTCCCTAAAATTGGTAACGTTTATGGACGACCCCTAAGATTATGTTTAAAAATATTTGTATTTTCACTTGGATATGGATCCAAATTTTTTTGTTGAACTTTAGTGAAAATAAATAGAACTTTGCTTGACAAAAACCTTCTAAAAGAGAAATATCCCAAAAACGCTTGCACTGTAGAATCGAGGAAAAAAATATTCTACTGACAAAAGTCGGAAATGAGAAAATTGTTTGAACATTTCAACACTTAATACAACTACTTACAGGAGATATTCTTAACATCGAAATTATTATAACAGTTCATTTTTGTCTATCCACTGATTCGCAATCTACTCGATGCGAGCTACTCTACGTAGAATTTCCAACAGTTAAATAATAGTTATACATGCATTCAGTCTTTGTTGCTAAATATATAGGATATTCAGAAAAATCATAACAGATATAGTTTAAGTGTTAAAAACACAATTGGAAACTGGATGGAGGATACAGACTGGTGATTATCGTTATGGATCCCAGTTTTTTTACACAATCCTCTCTCGGGCCGATAAGTCATTCACAATTTTCAATCAATATCTGACGTCTGACCCCGAGAACCCTCAACTTCCTGCCGTTTCGATAATTACGTATAAACCAAACGACAGAAATCTCGTCAAGAAAAATAATAAATAATAAATGCAGTGCTGAATATAGGTCAGGACTGCTAAATCAGACTTGAATAAAAAAAATTATATTTTTTTACATATTTATGTCTGAATATACTCAGGGTGTTCCCGCGTTTCTCCTGAACAATTTTTAATTTTTTCCATTCAATTTAAAAGAGAACAAATTTTTCAAATGATTTCAAGAGATTTCTAAACATTTAAAAGGATTTCAAAGATTTCTGATTTAGAACAGGGAATTTTGTAATCTACAAAAATTATGATTCTGAATTTAAATATGAATTTTTTAATTCCCTTCTTTTAAATCAAAATTAAATTTCGTTTTAAAAATTTCCCTGTTCCAAGTCAGAATTATATTTATTTACAACAGTTTCTATTATAATTCAGAAATATAGTACGTCCCATTTTCTGAACTTTAAAAGAGGAAAGTTTTATATTCTAGTAAATTTTTATTTGCAAAAAATAATTTTGAAATTCAAACAAATTCTAATTTGGAACAAGTTTTCAAAATCTGACGAATTCTGACTTGGAACAGTTTTTGTAAATTCCTTTTTTATACATGAGAATTAAAATTATTTTCTCAAATTTCCTGTCCCGTGTCAAAAATGACCTGTTCCAAGACAAAATTATAATTCTCTACAAAATTCCCTGTTCCGAAGTCTATATAATAATTTTTTACGGAAATTCCCTGTTCCGAGTTGAAATTAATTTTATTTTCAAAAATGCCCGGTTGCAAGTCAAAATTGTATTTTTTTTTTAATTTTCTACCCTAATTCAGGAATATAGTGACTACCTTTTTCTAAAATTTGGAAGATGAAATGTTCAATTTCAGGAAAATTTTGATTTGTAACAAGGAATTTTCAAAATCTGACTAATTCTAGCTGGGAACAGGAATTGTTTTTGTGAATTCCGTTTTTATAAATCAGAATAAAAATTAATTTCTAAAATTTCCCGTTTCATGCCAAAAATTACCTATTCCAAAACAAAATTCTAATTTTTTATGAAACTGTCTTTTCCCAAAGCTAAAATTATTATTCTTTACGGAAATTCCGTTTTTTATCACAATTACTTTTATTTCCAAAAATTCCGTGTTCCAAGTCAGAATTATTTTGTTTTTACAATTTCTATTATAATTCAGAAATCCCCTTTTTAAATTTGAAACAGGAATGTTTCAAACTTAAAGTCAAACAAATTTTGACTTGGAACAAGGAATTTTTAAAATCTGATCAATTTTGAATTGAAAATGGAATTTTTTTTGTGAATTCCATTTTTAGAAATCAGAGTTCAATTTATTTTCCAAAATTTCCCCTTCCATGCCAGAAATTCCATATTCCCAGACAGAGTAATAATTTATTATAAAATTCCTTTTTCCCAAAGCTGAAATTATATTTCATTAAGGAAATTCCATATTCCAAGTCACAATTACTTTTATTTCAAAAAATTCCCTGTTCCAAGTCAGAATTATTTTGTTTTTACAATTTCTATTATGATTAAGAAATTACTTTTTTTTAAATTTGAACTGGAAAGTTTCAAATTTGAATTTAAACACATTATGATATGGAACAAGGAATTTTCAAATTCTGACAAATTTTGAATTGAAACTGGAAATTTTTTGGTAAATTCCGTTTTTATAAATCAGAATAAAAATTATTTTCCAATTTTTTCCGTTTTATGTCAAAAATTACCTGTTCCAGGGAAAAATTATAATTCTTTACAGAAATTCCCTGCTCCAAGTCATAATTACTTTTATTTCCAAAAATTCCCTGTTCCAAGTCATATTTTTTATTATAATTCAGAAATTATTCGATTTTTTTTTGTAAATTCCCTTTTTGTATATCAGAATTAAAATGATTTTCCAACATTTTCCGTTCCCTGTCCCAAAGTAAAAATTATAAATCTTGACGGTTTTTTTTTTATATATTTCATTTATATATTCCCAGTCTAAACTCAGAATTATAATTTTTTTTAAATTTTCCCTGTTTCCGAGTCAAAATGAAATTCATTTCCAAAATTTCCTGTTCCGAGTCATAATTATAATTATTTACTAAATTTTCCATTATAATTAAGCAATATAGTAATTCATTTTTTCCAAAATTCGTAAGATGAAAGTTTCAAATTAATTTGGAACAAAGATTTTTCAAAATCCCATTCTGACTTAACAGGGATTATTTTGGTAAATTCGTTTTTTTTTTAAACAGAATAAAGATTATTTTACAAAATGTTCCGTTCCATGTCAAAAATTATCTGTTCCAAGAGAAAATTATAATTCTTTACGAAATTCCCTTTCCCGAAGTCAAAATTATATATATTTTTAAACTAAAATTCTATGTTGCAATTTAGAATCATAATTATTTTCCAAAATGTACTGCTATAATTCAGAATTGTAATTCTTATCTAAAATTCCCAATTCTACGTGGGAATTATGATTTTTTCACAAATTCCCTGTTCGAAATCAGAATTAGAATAATAAAATATATGAAACTACTTTTAATTTGATAGTGGAATTTTTTAATTTCCTTTGAAAACCTTTAAACCTCTCAATTATTGTAAAATTCCTTGAAATCTTCGAAATCTTTTAAATTTCTGAAATCATACGAAATAATTTGAAATTCCTTCGAAATTTGGTAATCTCTTGAAGTCCCCTATAATCAAGGTGGCCCTTTTAATTCCCCGGTCAGGTAGACACCCTGATATCGGTTGATGCTCGGCTGCATCGAGTTAGTCAAATATACAGTCAATGCCGTTCGAATAAAAAATTTTGATTCTGGAAAGCAGTACCCGGCGCAGCACAGAAAATCTGTTCGACTGAACCTTGTAACACTCGCTTGAGCTTCCACGACTGATATTAATTCTAAACGATACGTCATGGCAGTTTAATAATGGCAGCTTATTCAGTGAGCATTTAGAATCTAGAAGCTCCTCAGAATGAAGATTAGGGCGAAAATACTCTGATCAACCCCACTGATATAAAGTACATTTATGGAGACACTTTCGCTTTATGCAGAAGATTCGCTCACACTTTTACGAAGGCTACCTTTTGTCATGAACTTCCTCGTCCATATTTATTTTTCAGTCATTGGACATTGACTTCCTGATGTCTAGAGTCTGTTCAAAGAGACACAAGGCCCGATGAACGAACTCGTATTGCTCAGCCGTTTGAATCATTCCACCTCTGTCGTACCTGAAATTTTAACACAATTAGTCAATTTTGCGGTCAGATTGAATTTGCCATTTGCAGGGCTGCCACAATCAAACAACAAATAATGAGCTAACACTATTTGATACTATTATAAGAATATTTTTAATTATATTATTAAGATTTTTTATTTCAGAACATTGATATAATTTAAATATTAACTTGGACGGAAGATTAAATTAACAGATAAAATTCCATGAACATAAACTGACCGCCCATAAACTTTCTTCCCCTTAGTTAAAAAATCCTTTTTTTTTCTTCTGTTTTCAAAAAACTGCCCCTTTTATCGGGTTTTCACCTCAATTCGAACTGAATTAATCAGGGTGGTGATTCGGCGGATTATTTCAAATTCCCGGTCATGACGTTCATTCTAAACGTCCTTTAACACAACAGAGCAAAACATTGCAAAATAAATGAATTTTGAAAAAAATACTTAAATTTTCCACTAAAAATGTCAATTTTGTACAAAAGATGGAATAGTTAAACTTTCAATTGAAAAAATTAATTCTCAACAACAAAAACGGATTTTCAACAAAATAGATCAAATTTCAACCAAAGTGATGAATTTTCAAATAAAATTATGAAGCTTCAACTGGGATAGTTAAATTTTAAACCAAAAAGATGAATTTTTAACTAAAATGATGAATATTTAACTGGAAAACATGAATTTTTAACCAAAAATATGAATTTTCAAACAAGAAGATTCATTTTCAAATAAACAGATTAATTTCCTACTAGAAAATACCATTTTTCAACAAAATACACGAATTTTTAACGAAATAGTTGAATTTTTGATTGAAGAAAGTAAATTTTCTACCAATTAGTTTAATTTTGAACTAAAAAAATTATAATTTTTAACCGAAAATGGAATAGTAACGTTTCTAGTTGAAAAACTTAATTTTAAACCAAACATAAGAGTTTTCAACTGAAAAAAAATTGTCAACCAAAACTTAAATACTTTAATTTCAAGTTAAAAAAATTAATGTTTAACCAAACAGATGAATTTTCAACTACATCTACGGAATTTTCAATTTTAAAAAGTTAAATTTTCAGTTAAAAACACTACTTTCAATAAAAAAACTACCTTTCAAAAAATTAGTTACATTTGAAAACAAAGTGATGAATTTTCGAAAAAAATCGTAAATATTGAACTAGAATAGTGAAATTTTAAACCAGAAAGATGAACTTTCAACTGAAATGTTGAATCTTTTACTAGAATAATTGCATTTCTGACCAAAAATATTAATTTGTAACCAAGAAGATTAATTTCTACCAAAAAAGACGAATTTTCAACTAAAAAAGATAATTTTTCAACCAAAAATTGAACAATTACATTTTTAGTCAAAAAACGATCGTTCAACCAAAGAGATAAATTTTTTACTAAAATTATGGAACATTCAAATAGATTAATATTTACATTTTCAGTAGAAAAAAAATTTTCAACCGAAAAACTTCCAAAGAAATAACAAGTTTTCAATCTAGGTGTAAATAAATGTAAATAGTAAGGATAAGATTTAGAAAATATGTAGACAGAAGTATTGTAAGAAATGGAAGTCCCTTAGGGGACACATTATGAATAAAGAAGAATTCAATTATTATTTCAAACTTATCTCTTTTGGTCGAAAGTTGAACTGTTTTATTGAAAATTTGTCCTTTTAGATCAAAAATTCATAACCAAAATTGGTAACGTAGTTTATGGACGTCCCCTAAGGCGTAATACAATTCTCATTTTAGTATGATCTATTAGTCTACTAGAAATTGCATTTTTATAAGTAAGAAGATACAATCGTATAAAGTAATTATTAATTTTTTTCGGAAACAGTACTTTCTATTCATTAAAATGAATTTGTTTTTAAACTTTTTGCAGATTGCGAGTAACGATACAAGAAGAGTGATTCGGCAAGATTGAAGATAAAAAGCAGAATATTGGATGAACCTTGTGGAGTGTAATAGTTATTAATAAGGAAAAGGAGAGTAAATAGTATCGTTAATTTTCTGACATCGTTCGGACGATTGGGCTCGGTTGAACCGAAGGTCTGAGTAGTCAGTCGTGCGACACTAAATCGGAAGTAGGAAGACCACCTCTCATTCACTCTGGACCGAGATAGAGTAATCTGATATATGAATCACCTGGATTAGATTATAGAAAAATGCAATCATGTAGCAATGAATGCTCCATCAATCAATCTCATCCTTGATCGAATTCCTTCTCAGATTCATCGACACACCGGGTATTTTTAGATGCTTTCTCATCAGCAATTCATTAACGCGATGGGGAATCCCTTCAATCTGAACCATCCAAGAGAAACGACCTTGTTGAACTCTCCAATTATCATACGAATTTGATACTCATTTGATCACTCTAGAATTGAGTGCCATTTTCAGGTGACATTTCTTTATGTACATTTTTAATAGCAAATATTTCAAAATGGGTACACACTGGATAATATATTCTCATATTCGAAAATATTCCTAGTATGATAAGTACATACTGGATAAATTGATTCTACTTCTTGTTAAGTATTACTGGAATGCATTAATATTATAAAATTAATATTGTGATACCAATGCATTCCAATAATATTTTACAAGCTGCAGAATCAAACTATCAAACTATCCAGTATGTACCATCCTCCCCTACTTTAGTCCTATTTGAAAAGTACTTTTTTGGTATCTTGAGGGCCGTTCAAAAAGTACGTCACACTGAAAGGGGTGGAGGTTTTGTGACGATTCGTGACGGAGGGGGTAGCGGTGAGCGCAGAATGAGACATCAAATGTGGACAATATAAACGTTAATAACAATTTTTTTTAAATGCCTGAAACAATGGATATTAGTGATTTCCTTTTAGGGTTAAAGCATCTAAATACAGATTCACACTTTTTACCGTATTCACAACCTAACCCCTTTTTTAAAGAATTCCTCTTTCTTCCTTGTTTTTTTACTTGAATGCGATCTGAATTAATAGATTCCAATGAGAACTTTTTTTTTAACTATCCAAATATTTTTTGTTAAAGGCTAATTCTTTTTATTTGAAAAATCTACCATTATATTTTTGTTTCAAAATTCAACTCTTTCGGTTAAAAATTCTACTATTTGGTTGAAGATTTAATTATTTGGTTGAAAAGTCTTTTTCATTAAAGATTTATTTGTTTACTTTTCACTTTTTTCATGAATATTCGTTTTCTTTTGGTTGAAATTTAACTTTTTAAACTGAAAATTCAACTATTCAATTTTTTGTTGAAAATTGATCGTTTTTAGTTGAAAATTGAACTACTTGGTTCACAGTTTATGTTTTTGTATAGAAAATTAATTTTCTTGATGGAAAATTCAACTACTTGGTTGAAAAATGAAATGCTATGTTAAAAATTTATTTGATTAGTTAAAGTTCCAAATCTTGGGTTGAAAATTGAACTATCCTGTTGAAACTTTGTTTTTTTTTTGGGTTGAAAATCGATTTCTTGAATTTCAAATTGAACTATTCCATTTTTGTTGGAAACTGATCACTTTTAGTTGAAAATTCAACTATTTGATTGAAAATGTATGTATTTTTTTGTAAATTCGTCCTTTTGATATAAAATTAATTTTGTTGACTGAAAATCCATCACTTTGGTTGGAAATTGAACTATTCTGTTGAAACTTTGATTTTTTTGGTTAAAAATCAATTTTCTATACTGCTAATTTAAGTATCACATTTTTGGGTTGAAAATTCTATTATTTTGGTGCAATGTTCAACTGTTTGTTTGAAAAATAACTTTTTGGTTGAAAATTCATGTTTTTGTGTAGAAAATTCAACTTTTTTGTAGCGAATCCGTGTTTAAGAATGAACTCAACTGCTTTTGATGTAAAATACATTTTTTTTGTTTTGTTAAAATATCAACTGTTATATTTTTTGTTGAGGATTAATATTTTTTGTATTAAAAATTTAACTGTACTCCAAAAATGTCGTCTTTTTGGCTTGAAAACTCAACTATTTATGTAGTTAAAAATGAGACTGTCTCTAGTTGAGGTTTGATCTTTTTTGATTAAGAATTCGTCCACTTGATTGAAAATTATTCTTTGAAGGCTGACAATTCAATTATTTTCTTGAAAATGCAATATATTTCCACCTGAAATCTTAAGTGAATCATATTAGATTCAATATGGTACCTTCATATTAATTTTATTGTTTAAAAGAATTTATTTACCTACCATTCTCCTATTTTCGTGAAAAGTCACCCTATTTTCTACTGTTTTGAGAGCATTTTGGGCACCCTGGGAGGTTCAAGCTTTGTGCGATGATCTTTGACGAAGAAGGGGAGGGTTGGAAAAAGCTTTTAAAATTACATGACGTAATTTTTGAATGGTACCTCATTGAGATGACATTGGTAGTTTGTTTTTACTCGAGAAGCAGTAAATAAAGTTATCAGAATTCTACGTTACTGTATTAATGAAATTGATCCAGTGTGTACTATATTATCCACTATTGATAGAATTTACTGAATAATTCTTATTTCATCTCCCTAATAAGAAACGGAATTTAATAATACAGATTATCGAATTTAAAATTCGCAGAATCTTCCTTGGAGAAAATGTCACTGGCCAACTTCTCCTTGCCTTTCCAAACTGTGACGCCCTCTCCGTTTTTATACGCGGGTGATGAGGGTCGCTCGATCATAAATAATCTGCGACTGAATGCTGTACTACCGCCCCCACCCGCCCCCGCCTTTAGTGAGGAAACGCATTATCGAAACGATCCATACTTTCGATATCAACAACAATCGCAGCAGCAACAACAGCAGCAGCAACAAACGCAAAAACAAGAACGTTATCGCCAGGCACCACCACCACAACCCCGAGGACGAGAGTTTTTTTCAGGGGCCACTTCGTCCTTTTCCTCAGCGAGATCCTTTTCTTCTCAGGATACGAGATATTCTGGATATGATCAGGATTTTAGAAGAACCCAACCTAGGCAGGAGCAACAGCAGCAGAGGCCTCCAACCTTGCCCACTATTCAACAACTGCCCCAACTACAACGAGAATCGCCCCAACAATTGCCTCAACAATTGCCCCAACAATTGCCGCATCAATTGCCCCAACAATTGCCGCATCAATTGCCCCAACAATTGCCTCAACAATTGCCCCAACAACAACGTATTCCTCTTCAACAAGAGAGAGACCAACTACAATCACCAACAGATCCTAGGGACAAGTCTCAGGAAAATTATCCAGAAAGACCGAATGGGTAAGTTCTTTTTTGACACTTAAACGAGAAAAAAAAACAGAAAAAACTAGAGTTTAAAATTTTTTTAAGTTAATTTTCTCACAAAGTGATTTTGAAATTCTATCCAAGTTCAATGTCATAACCATAACTAATAGGCGAGGGGGAAACAATTCTGATAATCAGCTGGACCCCTCGGTTATTCAACTAGTAATCCGGTTTAATGCGGGTCATGTAATCCTTGGTAATCCACTTGTCCACTGGGACATCCACATGTAATCACAGATAATCCACTTGAAATGCCAGATTTAATCCTGGGTAATCTACATGTTAGCCTAGATAATCTACTTGTAATCCTAAGTAATCCACCTGTAATCTCATGCAATTTAGTTGTAATTTTAGGTAATTCACTTGTAATCTTGGATAATTTCATTGAAATCCTAGGTAATCCACCTGTAATCGTAGGTGATCCACTTGAAATTCCAGGTAATCCACTTGTAATCTCAGTAATTGACATGCTCTTTCGCTATCTCATTCATAATCAGACCGACCCCTTGACTACCATGTGATCCACTACCTACTCCTGACTATAGTTCGAGTCCGTTGTTTAACTCCCCATTTTTTATCACTGCAAGGCCGCATCCCTTTTTTCTTGGTTCAGGTACACATAAAATACCTAGCTTCCTTCCTCGCATATTTTCTCGTAATTCTCTTTCCTTCAGATCATTCACCCCTCTAGCATTCAAAACACCCCGTCTCCATTCAGCGCCTGAAATTTTACCTTTACCTTTATTCGATGCATGCCTTTCGTCAACCAAAGTTTCAATCCATTCCGAAGCTACTCTATTGTTTTTATTATTCATTGTTTAAAGTGTAGGCCTAACTAACAACTTGATGACAGAAATGTATTTTTCTATTGAAAATCATGTCGAAAGTAATTAGCCAGTCGTCGCAAGATGGAGAATCTAGTTATAACGTCAGTCCCACCAAACTTCGGTCAATTGATGGGGATTATAAGGACAGAAATAGAATCGAAAGATTCATGGTTGGTTTGCGTTGTATACTGAGAAGGGTACCAGCCTTCAGCAGATTAGCAATAAAAAAGAAAAAAGAATTCAAAGTTTCATATGGTTTCATATAGTTTATGAATAAGAAAAGAGTTACGAGGACACAAGAAAGTATTTTTTATGAAAGTATAGATTACAATTAGAAATTATAATTCGCCCAAAAAGCATCCCCCCCCCCTCATCAAACAAAACAGTCCAATGTTCAATGAAGACATCCAAATTTCAACAAAACAGTTGAACCCTAAATCAAACCGCTGAATCCCCAATTCACAACGAGGAATCTTCAACCACACAACTACATTTGCAAAAAAATCCTTGTAACACTAAAATTCATTTTCTTCAAAATATTAGCGTTCATTTTTTTATTTCTCTTCAAATTTTAGAGTAATTGAAACAAAGTACTTATCTCTGAAAAAGCTGTCCTAATTATTCCACTTTGTTTGACATCGCACGTGAATTTCAATAATCTATGTATATTGAATGCGAATTCCCGAACAAGTTCATAAAACTTTTATAATTTTAGAACTATCGTCAAATAATCGTAAAATAAAATTAGATAATTCAAATTTAAATTTCAGGATTTTATAGCATTTTGCTATGCTACATTTCTTACTAATCTCTTTAATTAAAATCTAACTTTTTAGAAACGAAAATTTTATCACTTTTGAAAAAATGTAAATGCTGGGTATATTTATGTTTTAAATGCGGAAGGCTTACAGCCTGCGTCTATAGAACATTGACCCATTGCTTGAATGCTGATAATGTGAGTGTTGAGACTCCTCTTTCAAGACCTTGGCGATGCGGCAACAGGTAGCTTCTTGATTCTTGTGACCTCAACTGAACAGAACCACTCCTTTTTTTATATTTTCAACACTCACCTGCATATCATAAATGAACTCCCGTTCACCAAATAATCGGTAAAACACGTTCCATTTTAGTTCAACCCAATTAAATGCATTGCATTTTTATGGCTCAATTTAATACAAAGTGCCAAAGATTGTAAAATAAGAGAATCAATTTTATTCAATCTTTTACAAAACTTTTATACTCTAACCTTAATTTCAGAAATGCCTGAAATTTTTCCTACTAATGGCAGTAAAAAAAAATAATTTTTTCATTAATCTTTTAAAAACTTTTAGAAATAAAATCCTCTTTGATATGAATTAAAATTCATCAAGATAAAAAGGGAAATTAGAACCGACAATTGAAAACCAAAAACTTGAAAAACTATTCCAGTTTTTCGAGAAAAGAGTCATATATTAACAACTGAATTAACTATCCAGCGAAAAACTCGCAGTTTCTCTAATTTGAGTATTTTTTTAAATCTTGTCAGCTGCTCAGGGGTCGTGCATAAATTACGGAAAGTTGTTTTCTCAAATTTTGAATCACGTATCCTCCTACGTTAGACTCTGTTAGTTCACCCCCCCCCCCCCATTAAAAAAAGATGAATTTTCTACCGAAGGAAATGTATTTTCAAACCAAAATGACAAATTTTCAACAAGAGTTGAAAGTTTGACCAATAAATATTTTTCAGTCAACGAAGAAAAATATTTCATAAAAAATGTTGAATTTTCCAGCCAAAAAGACGAGCTTTCTAAAAAACAGTTTAATTTTCAACCGGTAAATATGAATTTTCAATAAAACAGTTAACTTTCAAACAAACAGTTGAATTTTTAAGAAATTTGTTTACTTTTTTAACCAAAATGATGAATTTTTTACTACAATTATGTATCTTCAACTTAACATATTAATTTTAAACAAATTATTGTATTGTTAACCAAAAAATTGATTTTCTACCGAAAAATACGACTTTTCAACAAAATATAATAATTTTCAAAAAGTTAATTAAATTTTCAACGAATTGGATTAAGTTTCTACCAAAAAAGACGTATTTTTAACAAAATACATGAAATTTCTACAAAAAATGATAAATTTTCCACACAAAAATTAGATATTCATTTAAAAAAATTATTTTCAGGTTTAAAAAAAACAAATTTTTAACAAAACAGTTGAATTTTTAACTAAAGAAATCAAATAGTTGAATTTTCTACTAAATTGATGAATTCTCGAGCCGAAAATACGAATTTTCTACAGAATAGTTGAATTGTCAACAAAAAAACTTCATTTTCAAGCGAAACAGATTAACTTTTGACCAGACAGTTGCATTTTCAACCAAATAAGATGAAATTTCTACAAAATTAAATAAATTTTATACCAAAAAGACGAATGTTCAACTACATAATTAAATTTGTAATAAAACAAAATTTTAAGCCAAGAAAGGAAACAAATTTTAATCAAATTGATCAATTTTGAAGACAAAAAATGATTTAAAAAAAAAACAGTTACATGAATATACGAATTCTCTATCAAGATTAATAATTTTTTACTAAAGAAGACAAATTTTTAACAAAAATTTGGGATCTTTAACCCAGAAAAAAAAGAAAAGAAATTTTAACAAAGGAGTTCAAGTTTCAACCAAGTACATGAATTTTCAACCAAAAATGATGAATGCTAAAAAAATTTAACAGATGCTATTTAAATCCGAAAATATTTGAAGTTATAATCAAAAACAGCTCAATTTATCAAATGAAAAGACGAATTTTCAAAAAAGTAGTTGAATCTTCAACCAAAAAGGTAAATTTTTTACCAAGAAGATCAATTTTCTGCCAAAAAAGACAAATTTTCAAGAAGATAGTTACATTTTCAATCAAAGAGATGAATTTTGAACTAAAACTATAACTCTTAAACCAAGCAAGTGAATTTTTAACAAAGTAGTTTAACGTTAAAAAAAGTAATTGAATTTTCAACCAAAAAATTTATTTCCAACGAAAAATGTAATAGTTGATATTAAAACTAAAAAATATTTTAATTTTATATAAAAAATAGTAGAATTCATACAAAAAGACGACTTTTCAACTAAATAGTTGAATCCTCAGCTAAAGAGAAATTTAATTCTAAACCAAACATTTGAAATTTTAATTTAAAAAAAGAGGAATTTTCTAACAAAAGAGATTAATGAAATTTGCCAGTCCTGAATAAAAAAATATAGGAAAATGATAGGCTTTAAGGTTATATAAATATAATTTTCCTAGGTTTCTCGAGAAAATTCAAAAAGATTTTTGAAGATTTCAGGTATGTCAAAAAAGTACCTAAAAAATGTCTACGACATTTTGTAATTTATAGGATTTTACAACATTTTGGGAAAAATTTGTATAGTTTAAAAGATATTTAAGATTTTTTGATGCTTGGAAAAATTTAAGAATATTGTATAAATGTTCGACAATATTTCAATGTCATGAAATATTTGTAATCTCTTCAAAATTCTTGAATATCTCTTCAACTGAATCGATTTATTCCTGAAATTGTTAAGAAATTTTCCGGATTCATTTTTTACTTTTTTTGTAATTTTTAAAAATATTCCCAAGAATCTCAAGGAAATTTTGGTATTATCTTCAAACCTTTCAAAATCTTCTGAAAACTTCAACATTTTATTTCGTAATCTTCAAAAATCTACATTGTTCTAAGTTCTTTGAAGTTTTTAAATATTTTTCAAAAATTTCTAAATATCTTTTAAAACGATTCAAAATTTTCCTGAAATTTTGAAAAAAAATTGCCTTCAAATCTTCCAGATTATTTTTGTATGATTTTGGAAATCTTTTGGAACGTTTTGAAATAATTTTAATTATTCTCTGAAAATAAATGTTCTAAAATAAAAAATCGTTACAAATTTTCCGGGAAATCTTGAGAAAAAATTTTTATTCTCTCAAAACCTTTTACTATTATTAAAAACCTTCTTGATTTGTTGTTATAAATCTTAAAAAATCTACATTTTGTTTCAAATAATATTATTTTTGTATCATTTCAAAACTTCTAAATATCTCATGAACTTATTCGATTTTTTTCTAAATTTTTAAGATCTTGCAAAATTGAAATTTTTTGTTTTTAATCTTAAAAATTCTTATTCAAAATTTCAGGAAAACATTTGAAATCTTTAAAGAAAATTTTAAAATATTTTCTTCAAATAATTTTTCAAACAAAAAAAAAAAATAATAATAATATAAAAATTTCCTGAAATCTTAAGAAAATATATAATGACCTTAAAATCCTAATCCTATATTTTGTTTAAAATTTATCGGTACCAGTACCGATAATATTTTTATCGTTACCTACAGTCTATACATTTCGTAAACTAAGATATTCTAAGACTGTGACCATAATTTCATTTTTTTTCATCTCTTCGAGTGTGTTAAAAAATTTACAAATTATAGTCTGGTTTTAAAATTTTGAGAACATAAATATTTTTCAATGTTAAAAAATAAATGAAATTGAAATATTCTCTTTTATGAATAATGGTTAGCTTATAGAAACAGTCAGAAATAATTTTTATCATCAAATAGAATTACTCAAGGGGTTCAGGGGGATATGAATATAATCCTTTAATCTTTCTTAAAACATTTGGTCAAAACGCTAAGAACAGAATATTGTTGCCTTTATTATTAAAGAATCATTCACAATTTGATTTTTCTCTTTAAGAAACAAATTTTTAGAACTAAAATTTCTCATTTGGAAATTGCAATTTACAAAATTCCAGAAAATTAAAAAAAAAAACGCAAAACAGCCACTTATTCATGCATTATACCACAAACCAGGTATTCAACAACAATGAGTGTTAGATTTTCGAGAATTATATTTCAGCTATTTTTTTAAATAGCATAGGATAGATATAAAATAAATTTGACCCTAAAAAATGAGTAATAAATGGTTCATTTATTTCATTTATTCCGGATGTTAGGTCAACGACATTTTTCTCATTAATTTATCGGTTTCGATTAGGAATCCAACAAAGTCACGATTTCTAACTGGAATGCAGGTGTATATTAAAGAATTCGAGGCCGTATACAGGTGGACTTCTTCTTAGATTTTTTTTCTATTTGACGTCCACAGAATTGACCTTTTTTGCAGAATAGTCATGGTTAATTTGGTAGCCCGATCGATGGCCACAGAAGCATTTTCAAGGAATTCGATTATATCGGTATCAGGAATAATTTTTTTTTCTTCAACTTTTACAATTACTCAGCGAAAATGAGCGAGTCCAACCTAATTACTTGTGGTTATCCTCGACGTTAATTGTTAAAAATTCTTCGACTTTTCAGTCCTTACTTCGGTTATTTTTTCTCAATAAGGCAACAAAGAATTCCGGTTTTTTGTTAAAGTTACCTATACTGTTAGGCAAAAATGGAATTAATTTAAGGAAATTCCACAAGTTTGGCATTTATATATGTCATTTTTGTAAATTTCAAGATGCTATAATTTTAAATGTCAAGTTTTAATCATCTTTCTGACTTAAAATTAAAACATTTTATTAAGATGACTTGAAAAATAGATAAAGTAATGTTACCATTGTAAAAAAAGTGTTTTTTTTTCTAGTTTCTTTCTTTTTAAAAATAGTTTTGCCCTTTTTTCTGATAGTTTTTTTAAACCGAGGCCTGCATGTTTTGTTGAAAAGAATTTTACAAACATATTATTTTTTTGCAAAGTGACAGGCTCTGGGTCACTAGAAATATTTATTAATTTTAATTTATGCTAATCAGAGATGATATAAATGTCCCGCTGGATGTCCCGCTAATAAAAATTCACAGAACCTATAGAGAATAATGATAATAATAAAATGCCTCTGGTCTTTAGCTCCTCCAAATTTTATCTGGTGCCTCAGAGTCATGGACGAAAGCATTTATCAATCTGCTGTCTTCAAATTTCCTTAATAATTTGTCTTTTATTATTTTTTTATTTGTATTGATTTACGTTCTGCAGTTTCAGCTTATTCCTTTTTTTAATACAGGCGGGTTTCATTTATAGAAAGAGACTGAATATCAGTACATAGAAAATGAAATTGATGATGGGTGATTTTGAATCCAATTGAATACAATATTAATTTACATGAATAAAAAAAACATTGAGTTTAGATGAATTTAATTTTAATTAAGTGAACTTCGAATCTAGCAGGATTCATTTCGAATTTCAAAAATATTAAGTTTGTGTCCAGTGGAATTAATTTGAAATTAAATTTGAATTTAATAGAATTCGCTTTGAATTAAATTAAATAGACTGCAGATTTATTTTAAATTATGTTTCAATTCAGTGAAATCGACTCTGAATTAAATTTAATAGATTTCAAGTTTTGTATTAATTCACTTTGAATTCAACTGAATATACTTTGAATTTACATAGGGTTTATTTGAAATTAAATATGAATTTGATAGAATTTACTCTGAATTTTAATTGAAAAGACTTTGACTTTAGTGGAATTCTCTTTGAATTCAATTTAATACACTTCGAATTAACATCATTTACATACATCAAAGTTATTTCGAATTACATTTGAATTTAGTACAATTCACTTTAAATTTGAATTGAAGAGACTTCAAGTTCAATTGATTTCACTTTTAAATTACTTGGAATTGCAAAAAAATAGAATTTAGAGAATTAAATTTTAATTCAATTGAATTCTCTCTAAAATTTTTTGCAAAATATATTTTAAATTCAATTTAAATTCAGTGAAATTTATTGAGGTCCATACCTAGATGCAGGAAAACACAATATGAATTCAGGGTCTTGAATTGAGTTTAATTAATTCGGATTCAGTTAAATTCAATCAAACTTAGTGGGAACTTTACTAAATGATAATTTTAAATTCACATCAATTGATTTTAACTAATAATAAAGACAAATAAATTAATCGAAATTCAAGAATAATTGATAAATATTAGGAATTAACAATAAAATATTTCGCTTTTATAAATATACATTTTAATAATCAGATTGTGTTGTTCTCCTGTAAGGTATACGAGAGTGAATAGTGGTTCTTATACGGGACCTGGGGCAAAAACGTCAGTCCATGCAGTTCTCGATTACGATGATGATGAATTTGAAGATTACTACGATGACGAGAACCCGGACATTCCTAGTGATGCCCATGTGACCCCAATCCAGGGACCAATTTTTTTGAAAAATGGAACAGTGCCTGTTGTTCCACTTTACTCATATCCACAGCTAAATAATGGCACCTTAGTGCAAATACCTGTAAGTACAAAATCTAATAATCAAGAATAAGCAACAATTTCAAAAGCCCAGACCGATCCGAAAGTAAAATGTAAAATTGGTCGGTATTTTTTGGTCATTTTAGCCACAATTTATGCTAACCTACCATAAATTACCGAATATTCCGGTAATTTTCGAAAAAATGTTAATTGTACTTTCGGGCCGGTTCGGGTTTTCGATCTGGCTCGGATTTGTGGATTTTCAGGTCGGGTTGCGAACATCACTATCAATAATTCATTAAAATATAGGAAGAATGAAAATGCTATAAAATTTAGAAAACAATTTGATACACTCAACTCCCGATATAAGAACCCCCGGTTCACGATATTCATAGAATTGTGTGACAAACATCAGCAGGGCCGAATTCTCAGCGCATTAGTTGCATCAGGTTGCGTCATGCATCCAAATCCAACAGAAATGGTTCATGCGGTCTTGCTAGCGTACGTTTGGATTCCCAAGATTCAGGATCAAGGTCCCTGCAAGCCATGTCCGAAGCCGTTCTTATATCGGAAATTGAGTGTATTTTCATTCAAAAATCTTGGAATGGAGGGCTCTGGAACTTATAGTCAACTAAAAAGACATTAGCAAATAAAAAATATTTTTCTAATAAGTTATTGTAAAACCGTGACGAAAGTGAGCAAATATTTACAATTCTTGATATTTGCTTATTCACAAGGTTGAGTAAGAATTTTACTCAAGACAAAGGATATGTAATTATGTAAATGCTTTAACAGGATAGAGGTTGCTCTCTTTTTCTTATCCTACCTTTGCTCTCGTTTCTGAAGTGCACCTTTTCATCAGAAGATTAGTCCATACAGTTTATTTATTTTTTGGAATAGTTTCATTTCAAATATTTTAAATGAGAAAATATTCAATTGTGAAGATTTGAAATGAAAATTTATTTAATTTTTAAACATATATAAATGCAAATTCTTAAATTTGCTCAAGAGTTTTTAATTATAAATCTTCCATATTGAAGAAATTAAAAATATAAATCATCAAAATTACATAATTTTCAATTGTAAAACTTAAAACTTGCGCATAATTGTTAGGGGAAACCACCCTATAGTAGATAATGATTCACAGTAGATAATCCTAATTAACTGGAAAACTGACAAAAAATGTGCATTATTTTTGATAGTATAACATTTCATCAAGGATACTATATTGTCTGATGAAGTTTCATTGAAATCTCATAATTAATTAATATGTGAGCGCAAAAAATTAATTTTCAACCTGAGAAAAAAGTTCGCGTCTTCTTTATTCATACTTTTTACCTTAATGAAACATTTTTATGGCATCTTTATACATTAGAATCAAAGCTTGAAGTTTAATGAACAATATTTATTGACACACAGCGTTCTTTCTTGAATATTTATAAATATGTGAAGACTTTTTATTGGACATTACATTTTTCAACAGTAGATACCCAACAGTAGATAATCGGAAAATTGCGAAAAATGTCGCCGTCAAAATTGGCAGCTCTGCAACTGTCTCGCAGTTGCTTTAAGTTAAACGTTGTATTTTTTTGTTTATTTTGATTCGTAAAGTTTTTAGATGTGAGTTATTGTAAATAATAAACTGAGAAAATAGTGTCAATATTATTAGTTATTGAAAAGCACATGAATTGTAGTTGTGTTTTGAAGAGTCTTTCGGAAAAGATATCATTCTTAGGATTAAGGTATGTAAAAGTTCTGCACTTTTCTGTCATCGCAAGTCGGGTTGAACGGTATGAAGATTAAATTTTAAATATTAAACCTTCCAAATTGAAGAAATTTTAACTGGTAATCATCAAAATTACAAATATTTTAACTGTTGAACTAACAACTTGCATAATTTTTTATTGTAAATTTAAAAAGTTAAAACTCTTCAAGTCTTGAATTTTTAAGATTTACTATTCAACGTTCCACAATAATTTTCAAGAGCTACAATTGGAAATTCTTGAATTTTGAAAATATAGAATTGAAAATTATTCAATTTTTAAGAATTTTAATTTCCAAGTATTGTAATGAACAATTCTTCAATTTTGAATATTTGCGATTTAAGACTCTTTAATATTTAATGTGTATGATAGACATTGATGCAATTTTGTATCCTTTTTTTTTAATATTTCTATTTCAAAGTTTTAAAATTGGAAAATATTCAATTGTGAAGATTTACAATTGAAATGTTTTCAATTCTCAATTTATTCAAATCCTTCTCAAACTTATTTTTTGGGTAGATATTTTTTTTAAAGATTCAATAAATATTCGTAACAACGAGGAAGTAAATGTGACCTTTATATGAAGAAATACCCATATTTTATAGAATAAGTTATAAAGAGAACAAAATTGTACAATTCCTCTCTTCATAACGAAAAATTCCAAGGGCTTTATCAATTCGATAAATCATTCAGTTTCATAGCTTCAATGAGCAACTGAATCTCTGATACCGATCACCATGTCCCATACATTAAAGCCATTAAGTCAATTAGGAAACAATTAATCAATGCAAATTTATGCCTTCTTTTCAATTACTTTCTTTGGAAATTTTCGAGAATGAAAGATCTTCTATAAAAAGATCTGCTACTAGTGAATAGAATCCTTATTAATTAATCACTCAAAGTCACATGTGGTGAAAAGATATAAATATAGCTATTTAGCATTGAATTAAAATTAGATTTGCTTCTGAAAACCTTTTTTTTCTTGGATTGAGCGAGGGATTGAGTTTCTAATGAGATTTTTAATCCCATTATCTATGTGCCGAGAATTTGCACAACGCATTTTAATGGTTCATGAAATGGCATTGAGACAATAACCTCCTGAACTCTTGTGAATTGTAAATTTCACTTTGGTATTGCCACGACCTTGTTACCTCACCTTAAGAGAATGCTCGAGCATTGAGCATGTAAATCGATCAGAATTCAGATTAACATGAAATGCAAGCCTTTCAAGAGTTCATGATAACATATTTATAAAAAAATCTATAGGAAGTTCGATTCAATTTTATTTTATATTTGATTTATTTATAGACTGAATCTATTTCTAATCAGTCAGATAATACATTTCAAGTCGCAGAATCTCTCAGCGATAAAATATGTCGTTTTTTAGAGGAAATTATTATGTTTCCAATTTGAGAAAATAATTCTTTTCACGAAGTTACGAATATTTGAATTTTGACGTCTATAAAAAAAACATCAATTTTTCTATAAGCTTCTATAGTTTTTGACTTAATTCAGATATTCTACAATTTTTCCGGAATTTGTGATTCTTATTGACCTTCTTAAAAATTCGTGAAAAAATTGGAAAAAAGCTCAAAGTCAACAAATTCGGCCTTTTAAATAAGGAAGGCATTCTATGAGTTTTATGCGAGCTAAACCATTTTTGTGACCAGAATTTTTTTTTGTAAAATCTCTTTTTGGAATTTTTCTTCGAAACAATAAAAGGTAACAAAAATATTTTTAAATAAAAATGGCACATCTAGAAAAGTTCCACAGGAAATACTTATTGTTCTTTTGTGATATTTTGCATCGTTTACGAGAAAAATTCAAAAATTATATTTTCTGGAAATATAATTCACCCGGACTCAAAAAATTATTATCGAATATAAAAACTAGTAGGACACCTTCCTCATATAAGCAAAAAACATTTCAAATATTGAAAAAAATAAATAAAAAGGTGGGGTTTTCTAAAAAAATCTTCTTTTCGTGTTTCCAAAATTCCAAGAAAAAAATGAAGACTTTCTGGAAAAGCCCACCTTTTCCATTTTTTTCCTAAAATTTAAGAAAAGTTTTTGCTCATATAAGAAAGATTCCAACAGTTTTGTGGAGGTTAAACCATTTTTTGAGGCCGGGAGATATTTTTTCTTGAAAATATAATTTTCGATTTTTTCTCGTAAATGAAGCAAGATAGCACAAAAGAGCAAAAAGTTTCTTTTGTAGAACTTTTCTAAGTGTGCAAACTTTTATTCTGATATTTTTTGCACCTTTCGTTGTTTTCGAGAAAAATGTGAAAATTCGATTTAATAAAAAAATCTGCTGGCCACAAAAATGGCTTGGCTTGCATAAAATCCGCATGACTTCTTTCTTCAAGTGCCAAATTTAACAATAAGTTTGCAACAAATATATATGTGGGCTTTTCGTGAAAATCAGCTATTTATATTTTTAAACATATCTCCGTTATTTTGTTATTTTATCTTTTATTGTGTCCGAGAAAACTGCGAAAATGAGATTTTACGAAATAAAATTATCCTGGTCACAAAAATGGTTTAGCCAGTATAAAATTCACAGGATCTCTTTCTTATAAAAGTTCAAATTTAACAAAAAATTGCGAAAAAATATAAGTTAAGGTTTTTGGGAAACTCGTCTTTTTATATTTTCAAACAAATCCCTGCCATTTGATTCATTTTGAACTTTCTTCTAATTATTTAACGATTTTTTAAAAAGGCCAGTAAAACTCATCAGAATCCAGAAAGGAAGTTGGAATATCTGAATAATGTGAAAAATTATAGAAATCTAAAAACATTGTATTTTTATTAAACAGACGTCAAAATTCAAATAATCCTAACTTCGTGAATTCTTTTTTCTCCAATTGGAAAAATACCTATGTATTTTTTAGGTTTATTTGTTTTGAAGGCTATATGAATATAATTTTCCTAATATTTTTTCTGAGACAATTCAAAATTTCAACAACAACAAAAATTTTAATCTTCAACCAAATAGTTGAGTTTTCAAAACAAAACAAAAATGAATTCTCAATGAAAAATTTAATAGTTGATATTTAAATTCAAAATCATTTTTTTGAAATCAAAAACAATTGAACTAATCCAAAACAGAAAAATACAAATTTTCAACAAAATAGTTGAAACCTCAAACAAAAAAGATTAAGTACTTTCCAAAAGGGACGAATTTTCTACAAAACGGTTTAATTTCTTAACCCGAAAATATGAATTTTCAATCAAAAAGTTAAGTTTCAATTATATACTTAACTTTTCAACAAAATACGTGAACTTTTCACCAAGAAGACTAATTTTCTACCAAAAAGACCAATTTTCAACTAAAATGATGAATCTTTAACAAAGAAATGACTTTTTAATAAAGTAATTTAACTTTCAACCAAGTAGTTAAATTTCTAAACAAAAAAGATGAATTGTCAAAAAAATGTAGTAGTTGATATTTCATCCAAAAATATTTTAACACTGAATAAAAAACAGTTAAAGTCATAAAAAAATAAGAATTTTCAACAAAATAGTTGAATCCTCAGCCGAAAAGATGAATTTTCAACCAAGAAGATTCATTTTATGCCGTCACAAATATTTTTAATCTCTTCAAAACTTCAAAAGTTCCTGAATATATTTTAAACTGACTCGAAATATTCCTAAAATTGTCTTAAAATATGTCAAATTTGTTTTTCACAATTTTGAAAGTCTTTTGTCATATTTATAAATGTTTTTAAAAACTCTCTTGAAATAATTTTTGAAAATTAAGAATCACTTGCTATATTTCCGGGAATTTTAAGAGCATTTTTTATTCTTGAAAAATCTACATTTTGTTTTACGTTTTTTGAAATCTTTTAAAAAAATTTATTATTTTTGAAATTAAAAAAATATATGTAATGTGTTTTCAAATTATTCGAATTCTTCCTAAAATTATTTAATATGTTTTTGAGATAGTTTCGAGATATTAAATTAAAATGGTGCCATTAGCTGTCTACTAATTTTATTGAAAGTCATAAAAACAACCAAGAAAGAAACCAAGAGTCCCGAAATTTGCAATATTTCTAAAAAAGAAAAAAAACAGAAAAGAATGACACCTCCAACCAATCATAAACACGGGTTTCCTGACAAAAATAGTTTCAAGATATTTTCGAGATAGTTTCGAGATATTAGTCGAATTAATAATTCGCTTGGGACAATAGTTCGAGATAGTTTCGAGATATTAATCGAAAATGTCAAATGCACTTTCATTCAGATGAGTCATTTTTATTTCTTATAAGATCAGAATAAATGCAAAACGTAATATGCTATCTTGCTCCAAGAACTGCATGTAGATCATGAACTTTAAATGTTAAGACAGTGACGTGGCGTTTTCGCTATTTGCATTGAGTTGAGATTTACAACGAATCTTTCTTCATTGAAATGCTTTTTGCAAAAAAATAAAATAAATAAATATATCAAATGACTAAAGTCTCGACAGGGTCGATTAATTCATTATGATAGAAATTATACAAATGCCATGTTCCTATTTAATAATTACAATAAAAAAATACCTAACTTTTCGAAATTTTTGTTTGAAGAAGAATTTATTTCTGCACCTGCACTTAAATTTTCTCTCATACATTTTATGTAGGACATTTACGACATTGTCATTTGTCATGTTTTATATTCACGCATATACCTTTCAAAGTTGGAATACCGATATGAGATTTGGTACTAATTCATATCAAGATGTAAAGTTCAAGATGTTCAATTATGTTGTAAGAAGAAAAATAATTCACTACTTTATCCACAATTTACACAATTTCATAAGACTTGAAATATATTTTATATTTTATACATTCTACTCATAAAATAATTGTATAAAAGTTTAAATGGTAGAAAATATATCAGTGATATTGAATCCGTTAGATAATTAAATAAAATTGTAAACATTTAATTGACTTGGATTTCACTAAGTTTGGTTACGAAAAATTCTAGAAAGTTTGTAAGATAAAACCGATAATCATCTCTGAAAAGAAACAGAAAGGAGACACTTAAAGTCCTCATAATTAAGTCTGATTTCCAAAATCAACAATATTTCTCCTTACTGTTATTATTACCATTACTATCATCATTACCAGAATTATTACTCTTTCTTTCATTGCCCAGTTATTGTGTAAAGAATACAAAAAACTGAGAAACCATTCCACTTCAATGACTATAAATAATTTTCCTCGTTCTGCCCAAATTTCTGGTTATCATCAACTTTTAATTTCTTTCCATTTGGAAACCTTCTCAAAATGCAGGGCTTCTTACTCAAATTACAATCATCGTGAATTTTTTGCGATTTCACTACATTTTATTTATAAACTCCGGAGAATAATTGACCATAAACGCCTGGGCCGTGATTTAATGTGCAATTTCATACAATTTGAACACGACCACCTGCTATGAGTCGAAAATCAGAGTCCGTTAAACTTAAACAAATACTTGGATTTTTACGCGGATTCAGGAGGGAATTTCCAATTATACTTTGGGATAAAAAGGGTGTCGGACCCGGAACAAGGTGCCAGACCAATTTTTGTAATCGTCATTTAATTTTCCTTGAATTTATTGAACATTTTTTTTTATTAGGCTTATTAAGACTTCTAAGAAAGGTTTACAGTTTTTAATTTGAGATTCAAATTGTATCTTATATTTGTAAAATTTCAAACGTTTTAAATGTTTGATTAATTTCAAAACTAAATAGTATAGAATAAAATAATTGAAATGTTTGAATAATTCAGCTCCAAGCAGGCCAAATGAAATGATTCTTTTTGAATTTAAAAAATGATGTCATTAAGAAAATATCCAATTAAAGTTGTAAAATTATACATCATCAAATAATATAATGCCTCAAGTGAACATAAAATTTGTTTTTGTTTGAATACGCAGCTGAATAGTGCATTTGTTTATAAAAAATGTTTTTAACATTAACAAATATATTTGTAGGAAAAAAATTCTTGATTGAACATCTCTGGTAGACTAACTTCAAGTAGTTTTGGTGAAAAGAATTTGTTTCTCTTGTATAAATGACCGTATTGTGTATTTGTTTATAACATTAAGAAATATGTTGGAAGAATAATATTTTCTAATTTAGTACCACTGGTAAATCAATTTAAGTAGTCTCACTCACAATAACTTCAATTTAGAGTTTTTATTGTGCCCGGAAAATACTTAAAAATTAAAAAAGCAGTCTTATGTCAAATTCAAGATGAAGACGGTATTTTTTATTTTTTTTCAACATGAATTATTTTATTGCACGAGTGAAAAGTTTCAAAGTTTTTCAAACTAGTTGTGAAACAATTTTTTTATCTAGTAAATCGTGAAAAGTTACTATTTTTCGGGATAAATGATGTAGTTGATGAATGTCAACATTAATATTTGTTATCTAACATATTTTGAAATTCTTTGAACAATTTCTATTTGTGTCTATTTGAAAAAAGTAACGGATGTTAAGATTTTCATTTTTTTAAATTAATTATTAAAAATAAAAATAATTAAATTTTCAACTATATAATAAAATTTTTAACCAAAAAATATGAATTTTCAACCAATGATAGTTGGATGTTAATACAAAGAGACTAGTTTTCAACTAAAATGGCGAATCTTCAAATGGAATAGTTAAATTTCAGTTCGAAAAATTAGTGTTTCGCAAAAAAATAATTTTTAGCAAAATAGTTGAATTTTCAAATAAAATGATGACTCTACGTCAAAAAATGAATTTCCAATGAATAACTAGTTCAAATTTTAACTAAAGAAGACGAATTCTTAATAAAAACTATAATATTTAAAATTTTAACTGAAATTTTTTTTTATTTTAATTAAAAAATAGTTTAACTCAACCAAAAAAAGGAGTTTTCAACAAAGTAGTTCAATTTTAAACCAAAGAGAAGGTATGTTAAGCAGGCACAACACAATTGAGGTATAGAGATGTAACCTATTTCATAATTAAGAGCTCATTTAGGGCTCTGGAAATATAATAGTCAAAATTTAAAAAAAAATGATTAAACAATTTTTGTTTAAAGAATCCTATTAATAATGAATTAAACATATTTATTTTCTTACCTTGCGTTAAGGCTCATTTAGGGCTCCCCGAATATGATATTTGAATATTGAATCAAATTTTTTAAACAATTATTGTTTAAACAAATTTACCAACGAATGTCTTTTTTTCATTTCCCTTGCATAATTTCAAGCTCATTTAAGGCTCCTGAAATATCGTCGACAGAAAGTAGGGCGATTTTTCCTTTGCCCTTTATTTTTTGTCATATATAGTGTTGTGCCACATTAACATTATCAAAAATACGTGAAGAAAATCATAAAACCCATTTTTTCCACTCGCATAATTTCGGGCTCAATAAGGGCTAATTTGGGCCCGTAGTCCACAATTGATGGCTCTAATATTTTTTTTTTAAATAGTGTTTACACTAGCTTAACGTTAAGCTGGCCGAACATTACTGTAAAACGTACTAACAATGATTTTACACTAAATTCACCTCATACAATAATTTAGGACTCATTTAGGGCTCTGGTAATATAATAGTCAAAATTTAAAAAAAATGTATAAACAATTTTTGTTTAAACAATCCTATTACAAATGAATTAAACATATTCATTTTCTTACCCTGCGTTAAGGCTCATTGAGGGCTCCCCGAATATGATATTTGAACATTTAAAAAAATTGTTCAAACAGTTATTTTTTGAACAAATTTACAAAAAAAATGCTTTTTTTTCATTTCCCTTGCATAATTTCAGGTTCATTTAAGGCTCCTGAAATATCGTCGACAGAAAGTCGTGCAATTTTTGCTTTGCCCTTTTTTTTGTTATATATAGTGTTGTGCCACATTAACGTTATCAAAAATACGTGAAGAATATCATAAAACCCATTTTTTCCACTCGCATAATTTAGGGCTCATTGGGAACTAATTTGGGCCCGTAGTCTCAAATTTAAGCCTCTAATATTAAAAAAAATATATAGTGTTTGCGCTCGCTAAATGTTAAGCTGGCCAAACATTGCTGTAAAATTATGCAAGGGAAACGAAAAAAAAGAAATTTTTCTGGTAAATTTGTTTAAACAATAATTGTTCAAACAATTTTTGAAAATCTTCAAATATCATATTCGGAGAGCCATAAATGAACCTTAATGCAGGGTAAGAAAATAAATATGTTTAATTCATTTCTAATAGGATTGTTTAAACAAAAATAGTTTAAACCTTTTTTTTTAAATTTTGACTATTATATTCCCAGAGCCCTGAGTGAGCCATAATTTATTGTATGAAGTGAATTTTGTGTAAAATCATTTTTAGTACGTTTTACAGCAATGTTCGGCCAGCTTAACGTTAAGCTAGCGCAAACACTATTTTTCACAAAAAATAATAGAGCCCTAAATTTGGGACTACGGGCGCAAATTAGTCCTTAATGAGCCCTAATTTATGCGAGTGGAAAAAAGGGGTTTTATGATTTTCTTCACGTATTTTTGATAACGTTAAGTTGATACAACACTATATATAAGAAAAAGAAGGGCAAAGGAAAAATCGCACGACTTTCTGTCGACGATATTTCAGTAGTCTTAAGGCCATGTGACGAGCGGGTCACGGGACCGGCTTCTTACCTTACCGACACTTTTTTTATTTGTAAGCTTATTTTCACACGAATAGCCACATGGAGTTGAAAATTTGGGATAATAAATAAGAAGGACTTAGAAACGCAGCTCTGGTCCTAAATTTTTATAATTGTGAAAAAAGCACAAAAAAAAAAATTATTTACAAAAAAAACTTTTTTATAATTATAAAAATGTAGGATCAGAGCCGCGTTTCTTAGGGCTTCTTATTCATTATTTGAAATTTTCAACTCGATGTGGCTATTCGTGTGAAAAGAAGTTTACAAATAAAAAAAGTTTCGGTAAGGTAGGAAGCCGATATTCAAATATCATATTCGGGGAGCCCTAAATGAGCCTTAAAGCAGGGCAAGAAAATAAATATGTTTAATTCATTATTAATAGGATTCTTTAAACAAAAATTGTTTAATCATTTTTTTTAAATTTTGACTATTATATTCCCAGAGCCCTAAATGAGCCCAAAATTATTGTATGAGGTTTATTTGGTGTAAAATCATTTTTAGTACGTTTTACAGCAATGTTTGGCCAGCTTAACGTTAAGCTAGTGCAAACACTATTTTTCACAAAAAATAATAGAGCCCTAAATTTGGGAATAGGGGTCTAAATTAGCCCTAAATGAGCCCTAAATTATGAAATAGGTTACATCTCTTTACCTCAATTGTGTTGTGCCAGCTAAACATACCTCCAAAGAGATGAACCTTCAGTCGAGAAGATAATTTTTCCTAAAATAAGATGAATTTGCTACAAAATGCATGAATCTTCAACTAAAAAAGATAGATTTTAAATAAAAAAAGGTATTTTCAACCGAAAAACGGCATCTAAACAGAAAAGTTAAATTTTCAACCCGCAAATATGAATTTTGAAGAAAAGAATAAAATTTTGAACCAAATAATACAATTTTTAATAAAAAAAGATTAACGCTAAACCAATAATAGTTGAATTTGCAATCAAAGAGATTAATTTTCAATTGACTTGATGAATCTTCAACTGGAATTGTTAAATTTTCAGTTAAAAAAATTAATTTAAAAAAAAAAAATGAATATTCAACTCTGAAAGTATTTTTTTTTTCTTTCTGAAGGAGTTTCTATAGATTTTAAAAAATTTCGAATTCCAGTTACTCTTGTTTCTACGTTACTAAGGATGTTACGTAACCTATATTTAGAAATTAACTAATAAAGTCACGGATTTTGTAGTCACTGTTGCTGAAAAAAATTTAAAGATGTGACGATTATGTATAAAAAAAGTGACTTTGTCACAACTATTGTTACCGAAAAAAGTAACTACTTACAGTAACCAGTTAAACGAAACTAGTTACTTCCCATCACTGATTGGTATGATTCAGAAACGAATTTAAATTTTCTATTCTACGTAGTCTAAAATGATCTATAATTCAAACATTTATATTACCTTACATACAATTTAAAAGCATCATTAAGAAGAGTTTACAAAGCACTTCTAAGAATTGTATTTCAAAATGAAGCAATTATTGGCCTTACATAATTTTACACATGGCAAAGACATTTTTGCAACCTGTTAATTATTTTGCAACTTTTGGGCCCATTTCGCTCGTTGGGGTAATTTTCTTCTGTCAGCGGCATTTCTCAAAATTTTACCAGCTGTTTTAACTCTCTTTCCTCATTTCTCCTTGAAAGATTCTTTACCAATTACTGGGACCGACAAGGCCGGAAATTCCACGCATTACGAGACTCTCGTTATTCGAGTACCATTAAAAGGCGCGAAAGCAATTTTTACACCCTATCCCCTTGCCCCTCCTATATACCTCTCCATTCAAATTATTGTCTTGATCAAATAGGTACTCGTATATCGTATAGTGCGCAAGAACCATATTTCATTATCATCTTTATTACACAATTCTCATGCGTAAATGCGTATATGCGTATATGATTATGAATTTAGACAACATTTCCTAACTACTTTTGAGTAAGTACCTACTTATCATCTGAATATCAACCTCTAGGACAAGTGATTCATCAAAAATCTTTAACTACCACCTGCTTTTGATCTTTGCTCATAAAATATTCTTTAACCTAGATCACTCGAGATTTCTAGAAGATACTCCATAAATACCTCTATTTATGAGTCGTTTTTGCTATTTTTAATTTTTGCACATTCATCACAATTGTAAACAATTTTTTAAAATATTTCATTTACTTCTTTTAGAAACTGATTTTCTTATTGGGATGAAAAACTAGAAAGTGATGTCCATTCCTTACGTAAGGATGATTTTTCAAATTTTAGACCTCCTCCCGTCCTATTGTAAGGATTCCTGAGACTTTATATTTTTTACTCAATATAAATGTAAAAAAGTCCTCAATTATTGTCACCGTAAACAAGATTTCAAGGTTTTTGAAAAGAATGACCCATTTTTACGGAATTTCACGAGATATACAAAGGTATTTTGGAATTTAATGAGGTATTAGGGATTTAAAAAGATTTCAAGGGATAAAAAAAGTTTTAGGGTAGGATTTTAAAATATTTTTGAGTTTTTTTAACTTTCAGGAATCTAGTCAGATTTCCAGAATTTCTACTGAATTTCAAAAGATTTCAAGAGATACTGAATGATTTCGACGCATTTTTAGGTATTTTGAGGAATTTTAAGAAATTAAGAACGATTTGATGCATTTCAAGGGATTTTAAGAGATTTTGAAATATTGCAAAGTAAGTCACGGGATTTCAAAGGATTTTATGTGATACTGAAGTATTTACACGAATTTTGAAGGATGTTAGCGGATTTTATAGGGATTTTGAAGATTTCAAACGATTTAAAGAAATTTTAAACGATTTCGGGTGATTTTAAAAGATTTCAAAGTCTTTTATGGGATTTTGAGAGATTTCAAGGGGTTTCGAGGATTTCAAGGGATTTCAAAAGACTCGGAAAGATTCCCACATATTTACAACTTTTTAAACAACTTCAAACATTTAAACATTTTTTTAAACATTTCAAGGGATCTCGTAAGATTTCGAAATATTTGAATGAAT
This sequence comes from Andricus grossulariae, assembly GCA_011634705.1. Taxonomy (NCBI): domain Eukaryota; kingdom Metazoa; phylum Arthropoda; class Insecta; order Hymenoptera; family Cynipidae; genus Andricus; species Andricus grossulariae. The sequence continues at coordinate 59,847,411 of JAABKJ010000755.1, forward strand.
TTTGAAGATTTTTACAGATTTTAAAGTGTTTTAAGGGACTTGAAGAGACTTCAAAATAAGTTGTAGGATTTTAAAGGATGTCTGCGGATTTGAATGGAATTTTGAAGATTTGAAGCGATTTAATGAGATTTCAAAACATTTTAGAGGATCTTAAAAAATTTTCAAAGATTTCAAAGGATTTTAAGGGATTTTAAGAGATTTCAAAGGGATTTGAAGATTTCACAGGATTGAGTCACTGACTAAAATTAAAAAAATGTAATTCATTTAAATTTAGATAGAAGGCTTTCCGAATATTATGAAGGATTTTAATATATTTTGCGGAATTTAACAAAGATTAAAAAGATTTGAATATTTGAATAGTGGTAACGATTTCAAGAGGTTCGGAAAGATTCCCAGGTATTTGAAAAAATGTCAATGAATTTTAAAGGAATTTCAAATATTTCAAGGAATCTCGTAAAATTTGGAAATATTACAAGGGATTTCAAGGATTGGCACAGTTTTTAAAGTGTTTTAAGGAATTTTAGGAAATCTCAAAACCAGTCGCGGGTTTTTAAAGGATTCCATGTGATATCAAAGTATTTTCACGAAATTTGAAGAATATCAGGCGATTTTATTGAGATTTCGAAGATTTAAAGGGATTTCAAAAGATTTCAAAGAATTTAAATGGCTTCTATTAAATATATAGTGTTTTTAATGATTTTACAGGATTTCTGAGATTTCAAGATATTTAAAAATATTCCAAAGTACATCCACGAATACTATAAAGGATTTTTAGAGACTTCGGGGAATTTTAATGGCTTTTGAAAGATGTTATTGAATTTTAATATATTGTAAGGGATTTCAAGAGATTCGGATAGATTCCCATGGATTAAAAAATTTCAATGAATTTTAAGGGGATTTCAAAAATTTTAAGGGATCTCGTAATATATCGAAATGTTTCACGGAATTTAATGATTACAACCGATTTTTAGAGATTTTAAGGAATTTCCACCGATTTGAAAGGATTATAAGGAATTTTCATCGGATTTTGAAGATTTTGAGCGATTTAAAGTATTTTCACAGTTTTGAAGGGTTTGGAGGGATTTCCAGGAATTTTAAGAGATATCAAAATAAGTCATGGGGTTTCAAACGATTTTGTGTGATATTGAAGTATTTTCAGGAATTTCGAAAGATATCAGCGGATTGTAATTATATTTCGAGGATTTCAAGGGATTTCAAAAAATGTCAACGGATTTGAATGGATTTTGAGGTATAAAGAAGTTTCGATAATTTCACGGGATTTCAAAGGATTTTAAGAATTTTCAAAAGATTCTAAGGTATATTCACGGATTTTAAAGTATTTTGTAAGATTTTAAAAGATTTAACGGAATTGCAAAGAATTTCCGAATATTATAAAGGATTCTGAAGGATTTCGAGGAATTTTACTGGCTTTCAAAAGATTTTATTGGATTTGAATATATTGTAAGGGATTTCAAGAATGAAAGTGATTAATTAATTAATAAACGCTCTCTATATAAATTTTGGAAATTCAGTTTTATTAATATCAAGATATTAGTTTAAATTTCTTATAAGCTTTATCTCTCAATTAAGTATTTTTATCTCATTGCATTCTAGAATTTTCAAATTGTTTATTTTCAAATTGCTTCAATATACAAGTCAAAATTTCAGAAGTTAGAATTTCCGTCGAAAAATGGTTTAATTTCGAACGTTTAAAAAATTTGAAACTACGTAACGTTTTAAATATTCATTTTCATTTGGTCTAAGTTTAGTTTAGATTCTAATTTTCCGATTATAATAAAAATTGGTTTTTAATTTAAGATACTAATATGTTAGAGTCGGATTTTTTTATAATAGAATTTTCTCAAGCGTGAAGAATTGAACAAATCATTCTTGTCCTTGAGAGATTAATTCAAAGTTTTCGTTAGGTATTAAATATTTGGCTGAACCCCGGAAGTAATTAATAAGTAGAACATAGATCGACTTCCTGTTTTACTTTCAATCTGTCACTATAATAATTTCATTACTTTTTTCGGACTGGAAAAAAAAACTCATTCAATATCAAAATGATCTGCTCGTAAAGAATTCATGAGATAAATTTCAGATAAAAAAAAGGATTCATATTACATTGTATTCAATAGTAAGGTTGATTGCTTTTCCTCGATACTTTTTACCTAATAATATGGCATCAGTAAATATCTATGTAGCTATTGCTGTTAAATAAAATTGAAAATACAGATACTGAAAAAATGAGGAAACAAAGTACATAATTATATTATGCTTTTTCTTCTGTTAGAATACTTTAACAATAATTACAGTAATATCCATTTTATTTTTTCAAACTTTTTACAACTGTTGAAAAGACTAAATACACGGAAAAAAGTCGTACCAATAAAGTTCGAAATTCGTTCTGTTTCAGCAGGATTATTTTGAGAGATAAATACGATGAGCGCTTATTATTTAAAGAATTTGTAAAGAATAAATAAAACGAAACTTTTCTAGTACTTTTGTCCCAAAAACGTTTTTACATGGCAGGACTACTTTTAAAGTTTTTTGTAACATGAATTCGTAATGGTATAAATTTCAAGAAAAAATAGGTGTAAATTTCGTCTCAAAAATAATTTCCCTCGGCAGGAATGTCTTTTAACTTGTGGGGCATGAATGTGAACTTTGGATAATTTCAAAAGAAAAATGGAAGTAGCTTTTCTAATACTTTTGTCCTAAGAAAGGGACATGAGTTTGGAATTGTGCAAATTTTCAGAAAAATGAATTGGAACCTTTTTAGCCGCAAAAATAATGTCACATGACCGGATTTTTAAAAACATTTTTGGACGTGAATTTGCACTTGTACATATTTTTGTTCAAATCGAAGGGATTTTTCTCCTTGAAAATTACGTTTTTGTAGTTTTTTTTTGTACTTTAGGAGTCAATTCTTGACTGAATTGAATTTTTCCTTCGGAAAAATTCTTCATTCTCTTTCAAGAGACTAGCATCAGCTACGAACTTGTGTAGTTTTTTCTTTAAAGGTAAAACCTATTATTAATATAAAATAAAAATTCCGAATAACTATTTATTTTTTAAGCTTATTTGTTTATTTATCTTAAGAAAATTAAATAAGATTTCCAAAGATTTCAGATATGCTTAATCGAAATTGCAAGAATAAAGTTTATTTCCAATCAAATAGTTAAATTTTTAACCAAAATAGATAAATTATCAACAAAAAATGTAATGCGTAATTGACATTTCAAACAAAACATATTTTTATTTCAAATCAAAAACAGTTGAACTTATAAAAAAAAAGAATTTTCAGAAAAATATTTAAACCCTCAAACAAAAAGATTAATTTTCAACCTGTTGTATTTGTAATAAAAAGATGGGAATTTTTTACCAAAGGAGGCGAATTTTCTACAAAACACTTTAATTTTAGCTTCGAAAATATGAATTTTCAAGAAAAAAGTTAATTTCAAACCAAATATTGTTAAATTTTCGACCAAATAGATGAATTTTTTACCAAGAAGATTAAGTTTTTACCAAAAAATACGAATTTTCATCGAAATAGTAACATTTTGAATCAAAAATTTAAATTTTCAACAAAAAATATGAATCTCCAACCAATAAAATTAATTTTTACCAGAGTAGTTCAACTTTTAACCAACTGTTGAATTTTCAACCAAAAAATATTTTACTTTTAAGTCGAAAATAGTTGAACTTATCCGAAAAGACGAATTTTCAATAAAATAGTTGAATCCTCAAACACTACAATTTAGTTTTCAAAAGAAGAAGTTGAATTTTCAACCAAAAATATAAATTTTTGCTATAAAAAACAAATTTTTCACAAGATAGTTACATTTTCAACCAAAGAGTTGAATTTTTAACTAAAATGGAGAATCTTCAACCAAAAAAGTGAATTTTTAACGCAATAGTTGAATTTTCAACAAAACAGATTAATTTTCTATGAAAAAGTAGAATTGTTAACGAAATAGTTCCATTTTCAACAAAAGAAATGGATTTTTAACGAAAATGATGAATCTTCAACCAAAAAAATGAATTTTTAGCAAAGTAGTTCAACTTTTAAACCAGTAGTTGAATTTTGAACTAAAAAGACGAATTCTCAACAAAAACTGTTACAGTTCATATTTTAATCAATAGGATTTTACTTTTAAATCGAATACAAAATTATGTTTAATTTAATAAAAATAATTGAATTTATCGAAAAAGGACGAGTGCTCAACAAAAAAGTTTATTCTCAACCAAAGAGATGAATTTGGTACCTAGAAGATTGATTTTCTATGAAAAAAGACGAATTTTCAACGAAATATTTACATTTTCAACCATAGAGATGAATTAAAAAAAAAAAAATTTCCAACACAGTAGTTCAACTTTTAACCCTGTAGTTGAATTTGGAACCAAAAAGATGAATTCTCAACAAAAAATGTAATAGATCATGTTTCAATCAAAAAATATTTTACTTTTAAATAAAAAATAGTTGAACTTGTCCAAAAAGACGAATTTTTAACAAAATAGTGGAATCCTCAACCAGAACAGATTTTTTTAAACCAAAAAGATTAATTTTCTACCAAGAAGATTAATTTAAAAAAAAAAAAAAAAAATTAAGAAAATAGTTGAACTTTTAATTAAGTAGTTGAATTTTCAACCAAAAAAAATCGTATCTTAAGTCAATATTTAATAGTTGATATTTCAATGAGAAAATATTTGTATTTAAAATAAAAAACAGTTAAATTCATTAAAAAAGATGAATTTTCAACAAAATAGTTTAATTCTTCACCAAAAGAGAATAATTGTCAACAAAATACACGAATTTTCAAAATAATAGTTACATTTTCAAACAAAGAGATGAATTTTTAACACAAATGATTTGATTGCAAATGAATAGAAAAATATATGAAAAGGTTTGAAGGAGGGGGTGGGGGTACCTAAAAGTGTAGTGCCCAGGGCCATTCGAGGCTCTATGAAGTCGCCGACAAGTAATTGTAACGACACTATGGAGTTAACGAACATTAAAAAAACCGATAAAAAATATTTCCGAATGTAAAATTTCCCGACACTTAGAATTGACGTAATAAAAAATTCTAAAATACAAAATTGACGAAAAGGTTTTCAATTTCCAAATTAGAAAATTGACGAACAAATAATTGCCAACCACAAAAAATCCCAAATCATAAAATTGCCGACAACAAAGAATCTCGAATTATAAATTCATTCTTTTTATCTTAACTTTTTATCAACGAAGGTTTTTGAGAAAATTGACGTTTCTGGACATTTATTTTAAACAACGTGGGGCGCACAAATCTTATCTTCTAGAGACCTGGTACTTTAAATTGTTAATATTGAAAAAAAATGTTTCAATCATTGTCAGCAATTTTTTAATTCGACATTTTTTTCATTGGGAAATTGTAAATTGTCAATTTTCTAATTCAGAAATTCAAAATCTTGTCGATAATTTGTAATGTCGCCAATATTATCTTTCAAAATGTTTTGTTTTCATCAGTTTTATAATTCGCCATTTGTATCATTTTAGGAATTTTGTTATTCAGGTATTAACAAAATTCAGAATTTCAGAACTGGGAAATATAAAATCTTTTCGTCAATTTTTTCAGAAATTTTTAATTCGTAAATTTTAACTGTCGGAAAATGTTACTTCCGGAAACATTTTCTGCCGGAATTTTTAATTTTCGTTAACTCCATAGTTTCGTGGTTTCATTTCTATAAAATGAAACACATGAAATACATTGCACTTCGCGAGTTTTGAATAACGGCCACTCACTCGATTTCCGATTTCCGGAATAAAAAAGAATTATTCGGCAATAACTATCTGTTCACAATGTATGAGTTTCTTGTTAGTGGAATCGAGAGGGAATGTCGCTCATAAATTCAGGAGGTCTGTCATTAAGTCATTATAAGACATTCGTTTTTGCACGATTCACTCTTCGAAGAACAAGGTGCCAGATGAGAAAGTCGATCTTCCACTGGCCACCCTGTCAACACTGTTTTACCGCATTACCATAATCAAAATATACTCCTTTTGCCATGACGTATCCGACACATTAACGACAAAATACTTTCCGTTCTAGATGTATGACATGATTTTTGAATCAACTGAGAATTTCTGACATAGCAGAGGAATTACGCAATGCAAAAAAGTTATTCGTAACGTAGAAAAATTGCTTATGAATTTTGTAACAGAAGTGTTACATTACAACGTTAAATATAACAGGGCCGCCACAGACTGGAAAACTGGGGAATTAGCCAAGAATTTTTAGCATCGGGAAAAAGCCTGGAATTATTAGGAAATTTGATTGAAAACCGCGAATTTGTCAGATTTGTTTTTACTTTTGCAATAAATATAGTCTCGCTCTTCAAAAAAGATGGGTTTGAAATTGCACCTAGTTTTACCAATCATCTCCGTTGAAATGTCTGAGCTTATTTTATATTGAGGATTTTAAAGTTAATGTTTCACTGAAATACTAAAGTACCTTTTATATTTTAGAACGAAAACTTCCTTTTTAGATATGTAACACTGTAATTACGTAGGTAAGGGACCGTACCTAAATCACGTAACAGCTTAAATGAGAACTGAATTAATATAACCCAATAAGAAAATACAACTATTTTTGATTAAAAGTTAATTATGTTTTATTGAAAATCTAGTGTTATATTTTTGAATCAGAAGACATCTCTTCTAGTCGAAAAATTAACTGTTTCGTTCTATATCCATCTGTTTCAACAGAAAATCCATCCTTTTGAATTGAAAATTCATCTTTTGTTATAAAAGTAATCTTTTTGGATTGAAAATTCATTTTCTGGTGTAATAGTCATATTATTGGTTGAAAATTGATCTTCAATATGGTTGAAAGATAATTATTTTTATTCAAAAGTCTACAATCATATTTTTGGTTCAGAATTTATCTTGTTTGGTTAAAAATTCTACTATTTAGTTGAATATTTCATCATTTGGCAGAAAAGTCATCTTTTTAGGTGAAAAATTTATTTGTTGTTGTTGAATGTTAACTCTTTCTAATTCGAAAGTCTACTATCATATTTTTTATCCAGAATCAATCTCTTTTTGTTAACATTTATACTATTTGGTTAGAAATTTAATCATTTTGTTGAAACTATAGCTATTTTCGAGGGGTTAACAACTTATGTGTCAACAAGTGACTGGCGTGAAGTCATTTGAATTGACATGAAGTCACTAAAATCACTTGAAGTCAGTGTACACTCTGTCGGTCGAGTGTGAGCCCCTCGGCTATTTTCTTAAAAAGTCATCTTTTTTTGTCGACAATTCAAATGTTTTGTTCAACAATCGTCTTTTTGAATAGAAAATCTGTTCTTTTGGATTGAACATTCATCATTTGGTAGAAGTCATCTTTTTTGGGTTAAAAATTAATTATTTCTGATTAAAAAGTCTACTATCATATTTTTGGTCTAGAATTTATCTCTTTTGGTTAAAAGCTCTACTATTTGATTAAAATTTAATTTTTTTGTTGAAAATCTAACTATTTTCTTAAAAGTCATCTTTTTCTTGGTTCAAAGTTTAACTGTTTTGTTGAACATTCGTCTTTTCGGGTAGAAAATTCTTCGTTTTGGGTTAATTTATTGTTATTTATTAATTATTTGATGTGAGAGTATCTTGTTGTTGTTGAAAACTGTCTTCTAAAAGATTCGTCTTTATGTCTTGAAAATTCAACTCTTTGGTTGAAGACGCAACTGTTTTTGGTTGAAGTTTAAGCTTTTTTGTTTGAAAATTCGAACATTGGTTTGAAGATTCATTAACAAAAAATTCAACATTTTTGTTAAAATTTTACACTTTTTGCCTGAAAGTTGAACTATTTGTTTTAGAGTGGAACTATTTTTAGCTACAAAACTCAACTCTTTTGTTGAAAATTCCACTATTTTGTTGAAAATGCAATATATTTCGACTTTCAATCATAGAAGTATGGTAGCTACATTAATGTAATTTTAAATAATTTATTCCCCTGTAAGAATTTGACATACGGTGTTAATATAGTTAATATTTGGAAACCTTAAAATTGAAATGCTGCAAATTCAACAATTGTAACCTTCAGAATATTGAAATAGAACAAATTCTAATATTAATCGTCCAAAACTGAATTATGTTGAAATTGGAATCCTGGCAGTTTGAATAATTCCAGATTATAGATAATGCTTTAAATTTTAAAACCCGAACCGAAATATTTAATTTCGAAATTATTATCTTCAGAGTTGAACGATTTTGAATTTGAAGTGTTCAGAATATTATTGAACAATTTAAAAGCTCAAGTTGCTTAACCTCTTTTTAATTTTGAATTTGAAGCGTTCTAAATTAAACGAAAATGTGTGTGAGTTTTTGTAAATAGTATTCTTTGACTTAATTAAATGTTTCTGTTTTATAATATTTTTCATAAAAGAAATAATGTTATTTAATATACCTGAGTAAAATGAAAAAGTTTGAATGCTTCTATTTATGTACTTTAATTTTCACCTAATTAATATTTTGTTGAGTCAACGAATACTATTCACAAAAAATCACAAAAATATTAGCTTGATTTTTTAATGCTTCAAATTAGAAATTGTACATCCTTGAGTAGCGTGTATTTTTTAATAGTTCAATAAAATTTTGAGCAATTTAAATTCGAAACTGTTAAATTTTGAAAGTGTTAATTTCAAAATTTTCAAACCTTTACGATTTGAAAGTTTAATTGCTTCAGTGAATGAAGAGAAGAGAGAATGATTTATATAGATGCTAACGTAATAAGTATATATCTATATAACCATATGTGTAACGTGTAAGACAGTAGTCCTTCACGATCAGCTTCTTGACAAGGTAAATTGCTTAGTGAGTCCTCTATATCCGGAGTTAAGTATTATTGAGTGAAATAAACAAATTAAGCATGGAAGCAGGCGAAATTTGTGTATTAGATTTTCAGACATATTTTTTTGGACCTTATATCTTAGGGCTTATTATTTTGTGCCTTATATTTTCGGCCTTGTGAATTACTACTTTATTTTTGCCTTATAATTTTGGACTTATGGTTTTGGGCCTTACGATTTAGGGCCTGCGGTTCGGGTCTCACATTCATTCAATTTTTTAGGTTAAAAAAGTCTTAATAGGTCAATATTTTAAATAATTTATTTAGACAGTCTATTTTGACTATTTTTTATTTACTTCAAAGTTTCATCATTGAGTTATCTGTTGATTTCAAACGTAATTTTAATTATTATCGAATTCATGAAATAATAAAGCTAAGCTAGTAGTCACGGAACTTATTCGCCTTCATGATTGAACCAAATTGTCTTCGTGAAAAATGTAATTTATCCTTTTAATCTTATTTGAGAGAGTCCATCAATTGCGTGAGACTTTTTCTGGCGGGAGAGGGGGGGGGGGGGGGTCTGGAAAATTTTACGAATCCTTAATTGGGGGGGGGGGGCCCGAATCTCTTTAAATCCCTTACAATATATTCAAATCCATTAAAAAAAGAATGCAAAATAATTCGATGAAATTTATAAGGAGTCCAGATGAATTTTAACGAATTCAGTTTTGAAAAATTCAAATGATTTGGAGAAAATTTTAAACTCCAAAAAATGTTGATTTGATTTATAAAATTTCATGGTGAATTAAAAAAAAATCAAGTAAATTAAAAACATTTCAAAAATATGAAATAATTTATTAAATTCAGTAAGTTTAAAATGAGTTTAGAAAAATTTAAGGGTATTCCAAAGAATTAAAAAGTATTAAAAAGAATACAGGATAAATTCCAAATTAATTCACATGAAATAAAAAAAAAAAAACATTTCAAAATCTCTTAAAATCTTTGAAATCCTACAAAATTCCTTAATTTTTGTGAATAAATTATTTTAAAACCGTTAAAATATAATAACATTTCGTGGAATCATATGAAATATGATATTTTCTGAAATTCTGGAAAATTTATTAAAATAAAATAAAAGCTTTTAAGACCCCTTAAAACTACTATCGAAATCTCCGGACACCTTATAAAATCCACTTGAATCTTTGAAAATTTCCTAAACTATGTATCTGACAAAAAAGACGAGTTTTCAACCAAATACGTTAATTTTCAACAGAGTAGTTAAATTTTTAACTAACAAATAAATAAATTTATAGCCAAAAATAGGGTAGTTATATTTTCAATTTAAACAATTATTTTTTTACCGAAAAGAAAAAATGATATTTCAACAAAATTGTTACATTTTCAACCAAAGAGGTGAATTTTCAACTCAAATGATGTATCGTCAACAGAAATAGTGACATTTTCAGTTATAAAATAAATTTTCAATTAAAAAAAAAAAAACGATTTTTTTAAAAAATAATTCGATTTTCAACCAAAGAGATGAATTTTGGACTAAAATTATGCATCTCCAACCAAAAAAAAGGAATTGTTAACAAAATAGTTTAATTCTAAACTAAGTACTTCAATTCTCAACTGAACGTTATCTTACAATGAAAAATGGAAGTTAAATTTTTAGTTAAAAAAATTAATTTTCGACAACAAAAAGCGAATTTTTAACTAAAAAAGATTAATTTAAAATCAAAAATGAAATAGTTAAATTTTAGTTTAAAAAAAATTAATTTAAAATTTAAAAAAACGATGTTTCATTAAAATTGTTAAATTTTCTACGAAGTACATAATTTTCCCATAAATAGTTGAATTTTCTACTAAAATGATCAATTTTCAATCAAAAAACACGAATTTTCAAACAAATAGTTGAATTTTCAAGCACAAAGATCAAGAATCTTCAACCAGAAAACTGAATTTTTAACAAAGCAGTTAAACCTTCAATTAAGTACTTCATTTTTCAATTGAAAAAGATGAATTTTCAATAAAAATCAAATAGTTAAATTTTCAGTTAATAGAAACTAATTTTTAACACAAAAAGACGAATGTTCAACACAAAAGTTGAATTTTCAATAAAAAAAATGACTTTTAACAAAATTATTGAATTTCCTACAAAGCATATTAATTTTTTAACCAAATAATTAAATTTGCAACCAAAACAATGAATTTTCAACGAAGGAGATCATTAAAAAAAAAAAAGAATTTGCAAACAAATAGCTGAATTTTCAAGCACGAAGATTAAGAATCTTCACCCAGAAAACTGAATTTTTAACAAAGTAGTTAAACCTTCAACTGATTAGTTCATTTTTCAACTAAAACATATAAATTTTCAATAAAAATGAAATAGTTAAATTTTCAGTTAATAAAAACTAATTTTTAACACAAAAAGACGAATTTTCAACATAAAAGTTGAATTTTCAATCAAAAAAATGACTTTTAACAAAATTATTGAATTTCCTACAAAGTATATCAATTTTTTAACCAAATAATTAAATTTGCAACCAAAACTATAAATTATCAACGAAGGAGATCATTTAAAAAAAAAACAAGAATTTGCAAACAAATAGTTGAATTTTCAAGCACGAAGATCAAGCATCTTCAACCAGAAAACTGAATTTTTAACAAAGTAGTTAAACCTTCAACTGAGTAGTTCATTTTTCAACTAAAAAAGATAAATTTTCAATAAGAAAGAAATAGTTAAATTTGCAGTTGATAAAAACTAATTTTTAACACAAAAAGACGAATTTTCAACACAAAAGTTGAGTTTTCAACCAAAAAAGACTTAACAAAATTATTGAATTTCCTACAAAGTATATTAGTTTTTTAAACAAATAATTAAATTTGCAATCAAAATAATGAATTTTCAACGAAGGAGATCATTAAAAAAAAAACAAGAATTTGCAAACAAATAGTTGAATTTTCAAGCAAAAAGATTAGTATTCTTTTAGAAAGGACGAAATTTGACTAAAATACATGAATCGTCAACAAAATATTTGAATTTCCAACAAAGAAAAAATTTATTTTCCACCAAATAGTTGAATTTTCAACGAAGCAGATTCATTTTCAATAAAAAATGCCGAATTTTCAACAAAATACATGAATATTCCACTAGAAAATATCAAATTTTACCCAAAAATAGAATAGGTGAATTTACAGTTGAAAAAATTAATTTTCAACGAAAAAAAAAAAATAACAAATTTTTAGCAAAATAGTTTCAAACTACTTGGATCACCCATGCAAATTACTCCCAAGTACCTGAATTACGCCGAATTACAAGTGAATTAAGCCGGATTAGACCAGGATTAATACATATTCGAAATGGATTACTTCAGATTACAAGTGGATTACTTCGAATTATTTTAATTACGGCAGATTACAAATGGATTTTGCGAATTACAAGCGGATTAATCGGATTACAAGTGGATTACCGAATTACCAGTTTGTATAATCGAGTGATCCAGCGGCTTACCACAGTTCTTTCCCCCTCGGACAATGGCTAGTTAGAACATTTTTTGAAGAGGATAAATTAAATAACTCTCTTTAATAGATCTGCTGTTATTTTCTTTGTTGGTTCGGTATAAATTGGAGGAAATGAAACTGACGGTATTTGAGGAAAGAGAATTGATCATTATCAATTGAAGTTCTTTAACGACTTCTCCATTCCAATCCTAGTCCTCGGAACAATGGACAGTATCTACATATATGCCAGTAAAAACGTAGGCGCAATTACAACAAGTGCCGGTGTCACGGTGTGCGAGTGCGACCGGAAATGCTACCGAGTACCGTGACCAAAAAAAAAAAAAAACGTGTGCTACATACACTTAGAGTCAGGTATACTAATATCTGGCACATCGCGATTTAAGATCGAATGTGCAGGTTTCATCTCAGGAAATGCATGATTCAGGGATATAAATATTTATGATTCTAAGTATAAATCTGTTTCTTCAGTTTAGAGATTAGCAGGGAAAAGAAGAGAATTTTTCATCGAAAAAAGGGGATCTAATGAGTTAAAAAGGAGTTCCCTGGCCCCCCTGGTCGGCAAGCAGTCTGGCGATCCCTTAGCTGCGTGAGGGGATGTTGGGTAGTGGACGTAAAGCAACCAGATAGACCACGATCAAATGGGCTCCGCCCATTTTTATTAATAAAATACTTCATGGTAATATAACTTTTTTATAAATTAGTAATATAACTTCATACTACATGGTAATATACTCTCTACTCTATCACCACTTAACATAATAACATAATAAAAATTAATAAATGCAACACTTTTATGAGAAATCTCAGATTTTATTGAATTAATAATCCAATACCCGCGCTACTAATTTTTTTGTATCACGCACATTTAAAATTACTAGAAAGCAAACACGCGAACCGAGCGCGCGATTTTATTTTTGTGTCACGTAATTAATATTAATACAAAATATTTGTATTTCACAGTATCTATTAAATATCTATTATTAAAAATTGTCAATCTTCTTCAAAATCTAATGATTTTTGTTTATATTAACCGCTTTTCTGTGGAAAAAGTTAATATAAACTGAAACTGATCAAAACTTGCAAATCTTGTTCGAACCATAATGATTTTTGTTTTAAAATACCAATTTTTGGTGTAAAACCCTAACGTAAGATAAAATAGTCCAAAGTTTTGAATCATCATTGAAATCTAATTTTTTAAATTGAAAATAGAAATTTCTGGGAAAGACACTAGCATATATAATCCGCATTTCTTAAAATAGTCTTATTCTCGTTCAAATTTTGATTTTTTTAATACTATTTTTTGGTATAAAATATTAACATAACTTATCATTCTGAAAATTTGTGAATCTTCTTTGAAATCTAATTTTTTTATTAAAAATACCAATTTCCGAAAAAAACTAACACAATACAAAATCGTTTAAAATATTCGAAAGCTTGTTAAATTATCATTATTTCTTTCCAAATACCAATTTGTCGGTTTTTGTTTTAAAATACCAATTTGTGGTGTAAAAAAATAACTTAAAATAAAACAGTTGAAAGTTTTGAATCTTTTTTGAAGGCATATTTCTTCAATTATAAATACCAATTTCTGACGAAAAACACTAACACAATTCAAAATTGTTAAAAGATTCTAAATCTTGTTCAAACTATAACGATTTTTGTTTCAAAGTGTCAATTTGTGTTTTTAAACGCTAACGTAATCTAAAAAATTTCAAAAATTATTAACATTTAAAATCTTATGATTTTTATTTAAAATAACCGATTTTCTGTGGAAAACACTAATATATCCTGAAGCTGTTAAAAATTTGAAAATCTTGTGATAAATATAATGATTTTTGTTTTAAATTACCAACTTTTGATGTGAAACACTAACATAACCTGAAATGGTTTAAAGTTATGAATCTTCTATGAAATCTAATTTTTTTAATTAAAAATACTAATTTCCAAAGAAAAACACCAACATTATCCAAAATTGTTAAGTGATTCTAAATCTTTTTCAAATTATAATCATTTTTGTTTCAAAATGTCAATTTGCGTTGTTAAACGCTAACGTAATCTAAAAAATTTCAAAAATTATTAAAATTTAAAATCTTACGATTTTTATTTAAAATAAGCGATTTTCTGTGGAAACGTTAATATATCCTGAAGCTGTTAAAAATTGCAAATCTTGTTATAAATATAATGATTTTTGTTTTAAAAATACCAACGTTTAGTGTGAAACACTAACATAACCTAAAATGGTTTAAAGTTTTGAATTTTCTATGAAATCTAATTTTTTAAATTAAAAACACTAATTTCCAAAGAAAAATACTAACATTATACAAGATTGTTAAAAGATTCGAAATCTTGTTCAAACTATAATGATTTTTGTTTGAAAATACTCATTTTCAGTGAAAAACTAACACAACCTAAAGTTTAAAAAAAATCTAAGTCTTCTTCGAAACTTTATGATTTTATATTGAAATTTATTTTTGAAAATACTAATTTTCAGAGAGTGAGACATACTTTTTTTCTCTTTCGCAACACTGCTGAATCAATCAAATTAAATTTTCTCTTTTCTATTTTTTTTGTGTCAATTGTCAACAATTTGCTTTTGTATGTTTTCTTTCAACCGTAGTTCCTCTAAGCTAATCATCATTTCTTCATTGATGACCGCGAATTTCTTATAATTTAAAAAAAATTAATTACACCTTCAAAAAAAGGGGGAAAATGGACATAATTGTCAAATATAGAGATTGTAGGGGATGTTGAGGAAAATATTTAAAAAAGGGGAATATGGGACTGATCTCTGGATTTGCGGGCTACAACTTTTTTGTAAAAAACACGGTAAAAATCGAATTTACGAGAGGCAAAGAAAACTGGAATTAAGATTTTATAAATACTGATGACTTCAGAAGACTGTTTAAACAATTATGTAGATCGACGTATATGAAATCCCTACAATTTAATTGTTTCCTTTCTGATAAACGTTCTGCTGATGTAAGCTACGCACCTATTATCTTCGGTTGAAATCACCGATTCGTCAGATTAATAAAAAATCTAAAATCTCTATTAACTTGCATATGTAACAAGGTAATTAGAAACGATAATGCACTGCGTTATTGAAAAGAATGATTTTAATAATAAAGTCATGTAGGTATTAATTTGATCTTCAGTAGCAAAGAAGTGATTATTTAATCGGCGAGATCTGCTTATTAAAAGTAAGTCATTGAGCATATGGACTTATCAGATTTAAGAGCGGAGCTTGTGAAGGATATGTTTCTATTTCATATTTCAACAAACGTTTACCAAAGTGCTTTTTTTATTTATAAAAATGGGCAGTTCCCATTTGATGGCGGTCTACCTGGTTGATCTATCCCCCACTATCCAACTTCCCCTCACGCAGTTAAGGGATCGCCAGACTGCTGCCGCCGACCAAAGGGACCAGGGGAGTCCTTTGTACCTCATGAGGAATAAAATGCGAAACATACACAATTTTTAACTTTGCAATTAGTAATTCAGAAATTCAGAAATTAAATATTTTGAATGCCTAAAAGATATTATTATGTAAATTCTAACAGGGGTCACAGCGTAAAAGGAGCTCAAAAAAGGGGAAATAGGGTAATTTTCTGACGAAAAAGGGGAAAATAGGGGAAAAATTAAAAATGTATTTTTAAATGTCGAAAAGAACAAACAACCTTTTTATGAGAAATGTTATATTTTAAAATAATTTTCAATGATTTTTCAATGATTTCCGCCATTCAAGAATTTATTTAAAAAAATTGGATATACTTAGGTCGTTGGAAATCCATTCAGAGTGATATGAAAAAGATCATCAGTTTTCAACCAAAAATGGAATAGTTAAATTTTGAGTTGAAAACATTAATTTTGCACCAAACAGATGCATTTTCAACTAAAATGATGAATCTTCAACTGGAATCATTGAATTTGAAACAAACAAACAAATAATAATTTTCAACTAAAATTATAAATTTTTAACTAGAGTAGTTGAATTTTCAACCAAAAAACAAACAAATTTACCAAAAAAGAAAACTTTCAAGAAAATAAATTAATTTTGAACGAAATAGTTGAATCTTCAACTGAAAAAGACAAATTTCCAATCAAACAGTTGAATTTTGAAATTAAAAAGATCAATTTTCAACAAAAAATGGAATAGTTAAATTTTCATTGGAAAAAGTAAAATTTTCACAAAACTGATGAATTTTCAACTGGAATAGTTGAATTTAAAACCAAAAAGATTAATTTTCAACCAAAAATGGAACATTTAAATTTTCTATTGAAAAAACTAATTTTTCACTAAACTGGTGAATTTTTAACTAAAATCATGAATCTTTAACTGGAATAGTTGAAGTTTTAATAAAAAATTAATTTGCTACCAAAAAAGACGATTTTAAACAAAATAAATTATTTTTTAACCACAGAGTTGAATTTTGAACTAAAAAAGATCAATTTTCAACAAAAAATGGAATATTTAAATTTTCATTGGAAAAGGTAAATTTTCCACAAAACTGATGAATTTTCAACTGGAATAGTTGAATTTTAAACCAAAAAGATTAATTTTCAACCAAAAATGGAACATTTAAATTTTCTGTTGAAAAAATTATTTTTTCACGAAACTTGTGAATTTTTAACTAAAATGGTGAATCTTTAACTGGAATAGTTGAAATTTCAATTTAAAAAATTAATTTTCTACCAAAAAAGACGACTTTAAACAAAATAAATGAATTTTTAACCACAGAGTTGAATTTTGAACTAGAAAAGATCAATTTTCAACAACAAATGGAATAGTTAGATTTTCATTGGAAAAAGTAAATTTTCCACAAAACTGATGAATTTTCAACTGGAATAGTTAAATTTTAAACCAAAAAGATTAATTTTCAACCAAAAATGGAACATTTAAATTTTCTGTTGGAAAAATTAATTTTTCACGAAACTGGTGAATTTTTAACTAAAATGGTGAATCTTTAACTGGAATAGTTGAAATTTCAATAAAAAAAGATTAATTTTCAACCAAAAATGGAACATTTAAATTTTCTGTTGAAAAAATTAATTCTTAACGAAACTGGTGAATTTTTGACTGAAATTATGAATCTTTAACTGGAATAGTTGAAATTTCAATTTAAAACAATTAATTTTCTACCAAACAAAAAAACGATTTTAAACAAAATAAATGAATTTTTAATCACAGAGTTGAATTTTGAACTAGAAAAGATCAATTTTCAACAAAAAATGGAATAGTTAAATTTTCCACAAAACTGATGAATTTTCAACTGGAATAGTTGAATTTTAAACCAAAAAGATTAATTTTTTTAACTAAAAAGAAGACTTTCAACAAAATAAATGACTTTTAAAGAATGTAGTTAAATTTTCAACTAAAAAATATTACTTTTCAACCAAAACAAAAAATTAATTTTCCACCAAAAAAAAATTGTTATAATTTTTGAGCCAATAGGGAAAATTCATAAATATTTTATTTAAATACTTACTAATTTCAGAGAATTTTCCGCGTAATTCAAATATTTTATTTTCAAACATCGTATATTTAAGCAGAAAAGGGGGAAAAGGGGAAGTTTTTTGAGAATAGGGAAATTTCAAGAAAAAAGGGGAAGACTGTGCACCCAGTGTTTTATATATTGGAACAATTTGGTAGAAATTTGACTATTTGGTTGAAAATATGTATGTATTTTTGTTGAAAATTCGCCTTTTTGGGTAGAAAATCGTTTTCCTTTTGTTAAAAACGCAACTATTTCGTTGAAAATTAATCTATTTTAGTTGAGGTCTCAAGTATGCGTTGCAGAAAAATTCGTCTTCGGCTGTTAATACCAGCTTTTATTTATTTAAATTCAAATCTTTTTGACTGAAATATCAATTACTTCTCTATGTTTCTTTCTATTGTTAAAAATTAATTTTTTTGACAGAAAATTTAACTACAGTGTTGAAAAGGCAACTGATTGGTTGAAAATTAACTTTTGTGTTGAAAATTCATTTCTTTTTGCAGAAATCTTTTTGTTATATTGTCGAAAATTTCTTTCTTAGCCATTTGGTTGAGAAATCATCTTTTTATTGAAAACTCCACTTTGCAGATAGAAAATTGAAGGATTTGGTTAAAAAATCAACTATTTTGTTGAAAATTGAAGTATTTTGTTAAAAATTCATTTTTTTGGGTCGAAAATGTACACCATTACCTCATGACCTGAATACAATAAAAATGAATTTTTCATAAAAGAGTTTAACTTTCAACCAAATAGTTGAATTTTGGCTAAAAAATTTGAATTCTCAACTAAATGGAAAAGTTTAAATCAACCAAAAAAGACGACTTCTCGATTATTAATGTAAGAGTTAATATTTTATCAAAAAAAGATTGACTTCAAAAACAGATGCATTCGAGCAACAACATAATAGTTGAATTTTCAACTCGAAAATATAATTTTTCAACCAAAAAGTTCATTTTCAACCAAACAGTTGAATGTTCTATTAAAAGAATAAAATTCTAAACCAAAAAGACCAATTTTCAACAAAAGCATTTAATTTTTAAGCCAAAGAGATGAATTTTCTGAAATCAGTTGAATTCTCAATCAAAAGGTTAATTTTCAACCAAAAATGTTAAATTTTAAACAAAATAGTTAAATTTTCTACCAAAATAATAGAATTTTCAAGACAAACGACAAATTTTTAAGAAAAAAAATGGAATCTTCAATCCAAAAAGACGAATTTTCTACAAAACGGTAGAAGTAGTAGAATTTTTAACCAAAAGAGATTAACTCTGAACCAGCAATATAATTAGTAGACTTCAATTAAAAATAAATATCTTTTAATATGTAACAGACTTCGTGGAAAATGTAATTGATATAATGAGTAATCGATTAAATTAATGTCCCCTGATTAGCAACACGCAGACATCCTTTATATCGAATGACAGATTCCTTTCTCTGGCAATGTCTAACTGATAATGCAAATACAACTCTATGTTTAAAAAATTATATTTTCGACTACAATTAAGTTCAGTCCTATAAAAAATTAATAATAATCGTAGTTGAACAATTTACAAAAAGTCGAGAAAAAGTGATAAACTAGGCTCGAAATATAAATTCATAGAAAACTACTCAGTAAATAGTACAAAGCCGTCTGACCAATTGGTTTAATCAACTTGTTTTTCATTAATAATTATTCAATTTCTGGAACATGATTATGAATATTATAGTAGAAAACTAATAATTATTAGCAGAAATACTATATCATGAACAAAGAATCAAATCACGACTCAAATTTTAATTATGATAATTTTAAAGATTTGAATTTGAATACATAAGGAACAATTATTGCACTGTTAGAAATGTTTGCAATTTTAGTATACATGGGCATATTATATTTCCTATATGTTTACTAATTTAATTACACTTTGTAATTTTAGTATACTTACGTATACTAAATTTATTTTATGAAGTTATATGTATACTAAATGTATTAAGTGTACCATAAGTTTCTTTCACGTATATGAATTTCATAGTTTTTGTATACTAAAATTCATATGCGTGTTTACTATATTCAGCTGCGCAAGCGCGTTTTGATTTACGCGAGTTGGGCAACGTGGTCGGTGGCATTTGTTTAAGTTCTTTGTAATGTTAAAAGTTTCGGCTTCTTTCTGCGAGGATATGCGAAGAAGAAACTTTGTTCTTCAATTTCATTTTTCATCTGATCATGTTTACAGATAATGAGGACGGAACCCACGCGAAACGGAATACGTATAGTGAATTTAGTATATGCGTATACTAAATTTCGTATACATGTATACTGAATTTAGTATGCGCGTATACTAAGTTTCATGTACGTGCATAATAAATTCAGTATATGCATATACTAAATTTACTGTACGCTGGTATACCAAATTTAATTTCACGTTATGCATTATTGCTTCCATTACATATATACTAAATCTAATACAGATTTTTCTAACAGTGTAGATACAGATTAGGTCCTTTTTTCAAACGTACGGCAGAAAAGTAGGGCAGTATGGACGACCCCTAACAGATTTTTGTTTTGTCTCTTTATTCAGTTATATTTTCAATGTCTCCTAAAAAAATAGATTCATTAAATTTCTTCCTAAAAACACGATTTGAAAGCAACCAACCGCTGTGAAAATATAAGCAAGGAAAGACAACCAGTGACGAATAGTGTCAGGTGGCGAAGCCCATCGACGACGGGCCTCGGCGCATTTTATTACTGGCAACAGGGCATTGATCAAGGCGTCGAGAGGTGAGTTGAAAACAAATCGTAAAGATGTTTGTTGTGCCGCCGGCTCGTAAAGCTTCCATTTCGACTGCACGGGTCGCGCTATCTCGCAACGGAAATGAGAATTTATTATAGAATAAACCCGAGCGCGAAGAAATAAAAAAGCAGAGAACCGTGAAGAGTTGAAGAGAGACTGCGAGAGAGCTAATTTCAAAAGAGTTTGAGAGAGAAGCCAAAATCAAGAGAGTGAAACTGGGAACCAAAATTCAAGAGAGACAGAACAGGGTCAGAAACACAGGCAGAGACAGAAACAGAATCAGCAGAGACGGAGACAGTGGGGCCAAATAAAAAGAAAGAGAGACAGAGGACCCAAGTAAAAAATGGAGAGAGAAATTATGTTCTATCCAGCACTTTCTGTCTCTGACACTTTATGAACGCCATTATAAGATCGCGTCGCATTATTCGGCGCGTTGCTCACATTGTCGGAGGCATTGTTGCCCTTTGGTTTACGAGGCAGGTTCGATTCGGTCCCGCCGGATCGTCGATTACTTCCGGATGCCTGATCGCATTTAACGTTTGTTTCTACAGAGCATTTCGTTGTCTGCAGCCAATTTCCCCCTGACCCCTCCAGGGGGTTCAAACTCCCTCCTATCAAAACCCCGGGTGCATCAGGTACCCCAGAGGGATTTTTTTAACCTACCGCCCCTTAAATCTCTGACTTAATTCCTCATGCAAAGTATTTAGTAAAAATTATTTATTCGCACTTCATCTAACTGTCTGCTTTCTCGCGATTAACATTCCATTTGAGTTAATAACTCATTCTCAGAGCTGGCGAACACCATACTCTCTGCTCCATAAGATGAATCGTATGGAGTTCTCCATGCCCTGGAATGAAGATACCCTAAAATGAGAATGATTTTTTCATTCTATATCAGGGTGACCGTTTTAATCAAGGAACAAAATTCCCGGTTTTTTGTCTTAGTTTGAAAGGATTTTTCACTGTTATTCAAATTAAAAATCTAAAACTCTTTGAAAACTTTCCCATTTAATGTAATGAAAACTGGACTGCAAATTAAAGCACCCAAATGGAATTCTTTTGAATGTTAAACTCTTAAAATTGAAGCTTCAAAAATTCAGAAATCTCCCATTCAAACGCTTAATAATTTACATGTATAAAATGAAAGATTTAAACACTTCCAATTGAGCATTGATCAATTTAAAATAAACTGTCATTATATTGCATTTTTTTTTCTCTTACACTTTTATAAATTGAACACTTCAAAGATTTTTGGTTAAAATATAGAAATCCACGATATAATTTCCAATGCTCTAAATTTAAACCAATCTCCTTTTCAACTCACATTATTGAAAAATTTTTAAATAAAATATGTCCCTTTTCGAATTCAGAAAATGAATTATTGACCAAAATTTCTTCCCTTCAAACTCAAAAAAATTATCGAAATAAAATAACTGCCTTTTTCAGTTAAGAAAAACTTGAAAAGTAATACTTCCTCCCTTCGAACTTGACAAAAATCCTAAAAACACGAAAAATGTCCCTTTTCCCTTTAACTCAATAAAAATGTTTAAAAAAAAATCCCTCTTCCAATTTAAAACAAAAATTAATAAAAGATTCTCCCCTTTAACTTTATTAAAATGTTAATAAGAAAAAATTACCTCTTTGAATTCAGAAAAATAAATGAATAAAATTTCTTCTTCCAATTCAGAAAAAAAAATGAAAAAAAAAATTTCCTCACTTCCAGCTCAATAAAAATTTTAAAAAAATCCACCTTAGAATTCAGAAAAACTTGCAAATAAAAGAATCTTCCCTGAAGACTTAAACACAATAAAAATGTTAGAAAAAAATGATTACCTCTTCCAATTCAGGAAAAATAACAAAAATTGTATTCCTTATAACTCAATGAAAATGATAAAATCAAAAAAGGACACCTTCCATACCAGAAAAAATTGAAAACCAAAATTCCCTCTGTTCCAAATCGATAAAAATCTTAAAAACAAAAAAATGTTCCTCTTCCAATTCAGAAAAAATTGAAAATTGAAATTTCGTTTTCTTCCAACTCTGTAAAAATCATAAAAATAAAATATTTTCCTTTTCTATCCTTACTTCAACTCAATAGAAATGTTAAAAATGAATGGTATCCCTCTTCCAATTCAGAAAAAAATGTTAAATGAAAACTTCTTCCCTTAAACTTAATGAAAAGGTTAAAAAGCAAAAAATGACCTCAACATTATAAAAACAAAAAAAAGCCTCTTCCAATTAAGAAAAAATTAGAAACCAAAATTTCCTTCCTTCCAACTCAATAAAAATGTTCAAAATAAAAAATTAGGCTTCTTCCAAATTCATAAAACAATGAAAAACTAAAATTTCCTCTTTTTCAACTCGATAAACATTTTGAAAATATAAAATGTCTCTCTTACAATTAAAAAAAATTAAAAACTAAAATTTCCTCCTTTCAAACTCAATAAAAAATGTGAAGAAAAAAAGTTTCTCTTTTATTTCAGAAAAAAATTAAATACTAAAATGTCCTCTATTTCTTTTACAATACTTGTTGTGAAATTCAAACGTGTTTTATACATGAACCCTTTAAGTTGAATTATTTTAATTTTAAGTCGTTTCAAATTAATAATTGTTTAATTGTTATTCATACATCAAAATTCCACACTTCCACTTCAAAATTTAAAAAATGAAACAATTAAAATTGTAACGTTCAAAGATTAAATTCAGAACTTTGAAATTTTAACGATTCAAGGCATTCTGTTTCAAACAAATCAGTTTCAAAATGTTTAGTTTTAAATATTTTATTTGTAATTGCTCATTTTATTCAATCATTCCAATATTTCTAAATATTAAAAATTGTTCTTTTTTTAATTAAAAAATTTCAAATTGAATGGGTTGAAAAGGAAATATTTTAGATAGAAACAATATTTGAATAGGATTTGAAATTGGATAAAAGCGTCTAATTATGAATCTATTAATTTTAAATTATTCAAAAATTGAAAATATTTATAAAGTTGCAATCGGATATTTATATTATTTTAAATAATGAGGCTTACGAATTAAAATATTTCAATTTGTAGCGTTGAAATTTGCATATTGTTTAATTTTAAGCAGATTCAGAATCGTCTTGTAAATTTGATTATTGTTAAATAATCAAATTTACAACATGACCAATTGTTGAAATTGGCTGAATTTTAATAAATGATAGTTTATTTGTTTAAAACAATATATTCTTCATGACTCTATTGTTTCAAATTTTGAAAGTAAATTGTTCTATGTCTGAAATCAATAAAACATTTTTTTTAAATTGGTAAGAAGCGACAATAGGAAACTGTTCAATTACAAAAAATAATGTTATTATAGTTATTTTTTTCATTTTTAAACATTTTTCATGCAAAATAATGTTTTATTTTTAATAAGGCGTAACTGATAATATGTCCATTCTTTAAGACACAGAAAACTTTTTTTCCAGAGACCTGATTTCTGGCGCGCTTAAAAATGAAGACCTAAAATGCAACATCATTTTTCAATTAAACGATTTTAGAATTACGCATTACAAACTGAATGATTTCATAATTGAAAATGTTGACAATTGAAGTTAAAATAAAAAAAAGGTTAAATCGTACTTATGATATGAAATTTATGATCTTTTCATTGACCGGATAGATTTTTCTTATATTTAACTAAAATAAGCAGCCACCCAGCATAAAAATTATTTGAAAAATACCGGTTTCATTAAATAATTGTATATTAATAATTATCTAAAGCGTCTTTTAAGAACGATATTAATTTGATTACAAAGTAAACATATCACCTAAGTGTAAACCTCTGATAATACCCTTCTCTTCGAAAATGATTAAATTATTCATTATTCCACCGCGGTAGCCATCTTGGTTCGCATCAGAAAATTATAGCGAAAGTTTATAGAGTGTTTCCCCTTATAGTTTTGCCGTCAAGAAAAGAGGGTGTTTCCTCGGGTTTATTGACTGACAGTGTGTTAACAGACAACCTACAATTATCTCACCCACCCTTCACTAATTACACTCTCCGAGGTTGTGGCTCCATTTTGTCAGAAATACAAAAGAATCATCCCGGAAACTCGGCCATATTGAATTATACGCTACCTGTCTAGCGTAACCGTAAAAAAGTCCTCGTAACTCTTTTTATGATTTATAATAGAGACACGTGACATTCGTATCCGTTTCTAAACGTTTCACTTTTTTCTACTTCCTCAGTGAAGTTGAATCGGAAACTGAGTCGTAAACTTGACTGACTTTAATTAATTTAATTGCATATTTCTTCACAGCTTTCAAAAATTTACGCTTAAATTACTTTGGATTATATAAATATTTTATGATGGGTATAAAGAACTAGCAACATATTACTGTACTGCTAAAATAAAATTGACGAGCCCAGCCCAGCCGTCCAATAAATTTTCTTTCTCCTAGATTTTTCATAAAGAAAAATAAAAAACTCACAATAAAATTAATTCTAGAGAGTAGAATCCATACATGGATAAGGGACCGTTAAAAAAATAAGTCACGCTATTTTAAAAAGTTTTTCCATCCCTCCAAGTCTTTGTCGCAGATCATCACACAAAGCTTGAACCCCCCTGGGTTACGTCACGAATATGAACACCACCATCCCCTCCCGTTTTGCCACCAGGAACAATAATAAAACATGAACAATTTATACAACATTTGTTCTTTTATTCCATTAAAATAAAAAACAAAATATACAAACACAATATACTAAACTTCAATAGACTTCACAACCCAAAATGCCCTAAAGCCTAAAAGATGAATTTTTAACCAAGAACGATGATTTTTCAAACAAATAGTTGAATTTTCGACAAAAAAACAAATTAATTTAGGAACAAACAGTTGCATTTACAACCAAACAGCTGAAATTTCAAGGAAAAAAAAAAACATTTTCTACAAAATAGTTGAATTTTAAACAATAGTTGATTCTTTTACACAAGAAGACGAAGTTCCAACAAAATAGTTAAATTTTCAACCTAAAAAGATGAATTAAAAAAACTAAGGAATCACTTTAAATATTTCC
Organism: Andricus grossulariae; assembly: GCA_011634705.1. Lineage (NCBI taxonomy): Eukaryota > Metazoa > Arthropoda > Insecta > Hymenoptera > Cynipidae > Andricus > Andricus grossulariae. The sequence goes on from JAABKJ010000755.1 coordinate 59,873,073, forward strand.
AGTAATTTAAAGGAAATTTTTGTATTATCTTAAAATCTTTCAAAATTTTTAATAACGTCAACATTTTATTTCGAAATCTTCAAAAATCTACATTTTGTTTCAATTTCTGTATCTTTTCTGTATCTTTTCAAAACTTCTAAATATATCTTAAACTTATTCAAATTTTTTCTAAAATTTAGAAGAAATTTGAGTAGTCTAAAAGATATTTTCGACTTTTTGACGATTCCGGATTCACTTTTTGACAATTTAGGAAATCTTTTCAAATGTTTTATAATCTTTTTAAACATTCTCATCAAATTAGTTTGTAAATATAAATAATAACTTAATATATTCCCAGGAATCTGACGAGAATTCTTTTATTATCTTAAAAACTTTCAAAATCTTTTTAAAAACTTAAAAATTTGATTTCAAAATCTTCGAAAATCTACATATTGTTTTACTTTTTTTTAATTAACAAAAAATCCAGTAATTTTTTAACGATTCGAATTTTTCCTGCAAAAATTCTGCAAAATTTAAAAAAAATTGCATTTAAATCTTCCAGATTCTTTTCTGATTATTTTGGAAATCTTTTGGAAGGTCTTGAAATATCTTTAAATATTCTATTAAAATAAATGTTGTAAAATAAAAAATTATTTGAAATTTTCCGAGAAATCTTAAGAAAATTTTTTTATTCTCCTGAAACCTTCTAATTTCATGAAAATCTTCTAAATGTTGTGTTTAAAATGTTTAAATATCTAAATTTTGTTTTGAATAACATTATTTTTGTATCCTTTTAAAACTTCTAAATAAAACAAACATATTCGAATTTTTTTTCAAATTTTGTAATCTAGCAAAATTGAAAATTTTTGCATTGAAATCTTCTACACTCTTGTCCGAAATTTTAGAAGGTCATTTGAAATATTTTAAAATATTTTCTTCAAATTATTTGAAAACAATTAATTTAAATTTTCTCTGGAATCTTGATAAAAAACTCCTCATCTTTAAATCTTTAAAATTCTAAAAGAAATCTTCAAAATTTTATTTCGAAATCTTCAAAAAAACTACATTTTTTTAAATTTGTCCGTACCGTTAATTTGTTGGTTACCGGCACCAGCAATTTTTTCATCGTTACCCACAGTCTATATATTTCGTAAACTAAGGTATTCTAAGTACTTGTCCATAATTTCATTCTTCTCATATTTTTGTGCAAAATTTTACAAATTATAGTCAGGTAGCAAAATTTGGAGAACAGACTCATTTCCCAAGATATTAAAAAATAATTAAAATAAAAATGTTCTTTTTTATCATTAATGTTTAGAAACATTCAAAAATAATTTTCATCATCAAATAGAATTAGGTATTTGAAAATTTTGATTTGCTAAATTTATGGTGCAGAAAGTTCTTAATCATTATTAATAGGTAAATACATATAATCTCATTTAATATGGTCGAGGGGTTATGAATAGAATCATTTTCTATTTTTTAAAACATTTGGTCAAAACTTCAAGAACAGAATATTGTTGTCTTTATCATTGAAGAATCATTTACAATTTGAAGTTTCTCTCTTAGAATTACATTTTTAGAAATAAAATTCCTAATTTAAAAATTGCTATTTGCAAACTTCCAGAAAATTCAAAAGTTCAAACCAATCAGATATTCAACAAAAGTGAGTGCAAGGTTTTCGATAATTTTACCTCACCTATTTTTTTAGATACACTGTTATAAATTTTCGGAAAATTCCGACACATTTAGGATACTGAAGTATCTGAAATGTACGAAATTTTTATTAACTAAATTTTTATTAACATCCCGAGAATCTATCTGAAAATCACAACTAGTTTCCTAAAATTCCTAAATAGTAACAGAAATATAAGTTATCGTGGCCGCAAGAAGTGCGCAGTGCGCATCTGCGCACTCCTCACTTCTCGATCGTGTTCAAAGCGGACAAAGCATGGTGGTTGTGGTCATGGGCGGCAATGCACTGCAAAAGGTTATGTTGAATTATAATGATGCAGTAAACCTATTTTTTCCGATATTGAATAATCTCAAGCGTGAAAAGGATTCGAAATTTGCACGAGAAGAAGAAACTGAAAAAAGTTTTGAAATCGCGAGTAAAGGCAACGCCCTAGAAGCCCGATTGAAGAGCGAATTATCTTTAAAATAAAATAGTTACAAGATACTGCAATCATATTCCTCGTAATTTAACTTCTAAAAAGGTACATTCTATGTCTGTAATTAGTATATCTAATTTTGAATCGTTCCGTTGGTTCATTAATTTTAATATAAATTTGTAGTATTCATTTATCTTGACAATATAAATTATAGTGAGACTATATATGAGCGAAGTTTATATGAAAATGACTACGTATATACCTAGGTTATATAATGTACTCAATGAATCAAATATGTTTATATGAACTTCACTCATATTTTCTTACAATTTATATTGTCAGGATAAATATAGACTACATATTTTATATAAAAATTAATGAACCGAGAACATTTTTTAATCCCTTGAAATTTTTAGTTACAGTAACTGAAAATTACTAAATTGAAACAGAATTTTCTGAAACATGTGACTAAAGCTGTATGCAGTTAACGTTGCTGAAATTTCTGCTCCTGTTTAGAACAGTAAAGATAGGGCTTTGCACTATTTCGTAATACAGCCTTAGATGTGGTGATCTACTTTTCTAAATTTGACAAAGTAACAATATTTATACCTTTATTAAAGGGTTTGAATCTTATAAATTGTTCTTAAAAACAAAAGGTTAAGTGAATTGATAAAAGTTCTGAGACAATTGTATAATGATAGCATATAATTAGTGTTGAAATGAATAATGAAATTCAAAATGGATTTTAATTCAAATAACGACACATTTAAGTCATTACGAAGAACACGCATCATTTTCAATTGGTCGCACAATCAGCCTTGTCATTAATATCAACGTTTGCTACGCACGTGGGTGGTCAGATTCGATGTCTCATAACTTTTTATGCTTCTCTAATATTAATGTTTCCTTGACGTAGAAAAGTCGTCAACACTTTAGTCTCTACAGTGAACACCTTTTCAATCTGAATAAGACGATTTTATTTTACGACCAGCTTTCTAAAAACGCCTAAAGAGGCCTATCTTCCGAGAAAAAAAGTTAATCTTTGAGAGAAATTTAAAATTTCAACTATTTTTTTATTATTTATGTAGTTTCACTGATCATTAGCTTTGTAATAACGACTGAATTATGTAATTTTAAAATCAAAACAGTTGATACTTTAACAAAAAAAGGTTTTAATTTTAAATAAAAAATAGTTTAATTCAACCAGAGAAAAAATTCATTTTTGTAGGTTAACAAATCAGCTATTCGGTCAAAAATTCAATTGATTTCTTAAAAATTCGTAGCTTTGGATTGAAAATCCCTCTTTCATGATAGAAAAGTAATCTTTCTTGTTAGAGAAAAGAACTTTTCTGTTGAAAATTCAACTTTTTGGATTGAAAATTTAATGCAGACTTTTAATTTATAAATAATTTTACTATTTTATCGTACGAAACTAATCAGTCACTTCTAATGCCAGAAGATCAGTCATTTCAAGTGCCTATTTGTTTCAGTCAGTAGTATTGACTGACTCAACTGATAAAGCGACTGCTTGGTCAGTAGAAATGACTGCTTTTTCAGCCAAAGCATGCTTGATTAATTGAATAAGTCAAATTTTGACTGATTTAAATTGAGAGTGTACAAGATTCAAGAGATAGTAAAACGATCATGTTCGATTCCGATATGGCAATAGAGCAAAGCCGAAAAAGGATTGACTTGATCGTGAATTAATTGACGCGATTGAGCCGAGGCGAGGACGTGAATTCGGGAAATGTGTAAGGTGTGCGTTTGATACCTGACGTTTCTAAGAGGATTACGCATTTAGCCGTTATTCTCGGCAGAAAACAAAATGGTTCGCCTCTCGAGCCTAAAACTTAAGGAGATTAAAAGTTAACCCTGTCCGTCCATGGTCGAGGGCCAAAGTAGATTAGTGGTAGGAAAGGTATAACATTACCCCGAGACACGCTGATCCTGTTACATCTTGCCCGGAATTAAAAATATTGTCATCCCGGGGGATTATGCACGCGGATAATATCTCCGCGCCTGTCAAACAGTAAGAAATGAAATTTTAAAAGAATTCTCTATTGCAGATTTAACAGTAGTAGGTCTTTGGCTCTAACTAAACCCATTTCGTCTTTTGTCTCAGAGAATGGTCTTGGAACCAAATCTGCTCAACACGAAATGTAACCAATACGATCTTTCGAAAGCCTCTTTTCTTAGTAACTTCTCTTCAGAAATCGTAAATTATTCTTGTTACAATACCGTCGGAAATTATCTACACGGCTAGCGCGAGCGGTGCTACATATCACTGCTGACTTGGAAACGTGATTACACTTTCAAAAAAGGAGCGAGAAACTTTTTTCAAAATCTGTTGAAAGGCTTATGAAATTCGACGCTGAATGGCCACTAATAGAGATATTCTTGATATTTGAAGAGTATATACCGCTGACGGCAACCTACAACTCGACACAGACATGCTTGGAAATTTGTGATCATATCTTGGGAACCCGTGTAGATTTGTGATGTTTTATTAACTTAAATTAAAGATAAGATTTCAAAGACGATGTGGTATAAATAAATAAATCATGGCGTGAGCTACAAAATTTATAGCAATAATCTTCAATCTATACCGCAGAGTCATTGATGTTTTATCTTTTATTCGAGTCAATTAAACTTTAAAAATCTTCATGCGTTCTCGAGATGTGACTAAACATTTCCAAGCATCTTTGCTATTTCTAAGACTTTTTACCTTAACTTCAACTCGTACTGTGACTCAGGAAACTTGTGGAAAAAAAAACTGAAATTGACAGGGCGTATTCTGTGTAATCTTATCTTTAATTTAATCCAATAAAAGTTCAAAAATCTTCTCGGGTTTCCGAAATATGATAACAAATTTCCAAGCGTGTCTGCGTAGAGTTTCAGTCGACGATCTACGCTGTCGGTAATCGCAGACACGCTTGGACATTTTAAGTCATAATTAGGGAACCCAAGATTTTTTTAAAAAGTTGTATTGATTCGAATTAGAGATGAGACTTCAAAGACTGTAGCATAAATTTTAGATTTTTGCTACAACTTTTCTAGGTCGTGTCACGAGTTGAAGTCGAGGTACAAACTTCGATAAGTTCTTGCATTTTGTTTCAAACTTCTCAAGTGGTATATTCTTTTGAAAAGGCCAAAAGTATCGCCATTGGGGGTCATTCGACGCGGAATTTCATAAGCTTTCCAACAGCCTTTTAGAAAGGGTTTTCGCTTCTTTTTTAAACGAGAAATCGCGTTTTAAACTGAACAGTGATTATCAGTACCGCTCGCGCTGGCCGTGTAGATAATAATTACCGTCGGTGCTGTATTTTTATCGGTTTCTGTTTTTTTAATAACAAATTATTCAATTTCCTTTAATTACAAGCTTTCGAAATATCATACGCAAACACCAGATATTTTTAAACCCTTTTAATGTAGGTCGTCCGTAAACTGCGTTACCAACTCCAGGTAAGTGGGAGGGCGTCCCACCAAAAACGAAGTAACGCTACGAATTTCCGTAACGTTTAGTACGTTTCCTTATGATACATTTGAAGAAAGTATGTGCATTTTTTTAAAGATAGCCCTACAGTACAGATCAATAATAAATTAACAATTTTCAAAATAACTTCATATTTCAGACTCCACACTCTTCCTGTTATTCCCCCCTTTACCACCTTTTTGTAGAATTCTTCTTTTTCCCCCTGTTTTCGAGAAACTTCTTCTTTTCTCGTTTTTTTTATTATATGCGAACTGAATTAATAGAACACTATAAGAAAACTTGATTGAACTACTTGGTTAAAAAATTAACTATTTTGTTCAAAACGAGGTTCAAAATTCGTTCCATTCTTTGTTATAACATTATTTTTTCATCTGAAAATTGGACTATACCATTTTTGCTTGTAAATTGATTTTTTTAAATTAGAACCTCAACTATCTGGTTAAAAATGTATCCTTTTTAGTTCAAAATTCAACCATTTGGTTGAAAATTAATGTATTTTGCGGTATTTTGTTAAAAACTTATCTTTTTTTGATAGAAAATTAATCTTCTTGGTTAAAAATTCAACTATTTTTCTACAAATTCGTCTTTTCCGGTTGAATTATACTGTTACTTATTTCAAATCAAAATCTTTTTTGGTTAAAAGTCAAAAGTTAAACTACTTTGTGAAAAAATAATTTTTTTTTTTTTGGTTGAAGAATCATAATTTTAGTAGAAAATTCAACTATTTGGTTGAGAATTGAACAATGCGCTTAAAAATTTAACTATTTGGTAGCAAGCTAACTTTTTTGTTGAAAAATCAAATTTTTGGATAAAAAATTCAACTGTTTTGTAGATAACTCGTATTTTTGCCTTAAAAATTCAACAATTATGTCGAAAATTCCTCGTTTTGGGTAGAAAATTAGTTTTGTTTGCTAAAAATTCATCTTTTTGGTTGAGGATTCAACTATTTTATTGAACTTCGTCTTTTTTTGTTAAAGTCAGCTGGTGGAAAATTCATTAGTTGAAATTTCAACTATTTGGGTGAGATTTCATCTTTCTTCATTGAAAAAATTTAATTTTCTGTTGTAACTTCATCCTTTTAGGTGTAAATGTCATCCATTTTTAAAAAAATTCGACTTTTTACCTTGAAACCTTTTGTTGAAAATTCGTCTTATGGGGTAAAAAATTAATGTTTTTTATTGAAATTTTATCTATTTGCTTGAGAATTCATTTTTTCGTTTTCGTTCCGTCTTCATTGAATCCAATTAGTTGAAAATTCGATTTTTTTTTTGCTTAAAAGTAATTATTTAAACTAAAAATTTAACTGTTAAAAATGCATCTATTTCGTCGAAAACTCGACTGTTTTGTTAGAAACTTGTTCTTTTGGATTGCAAATTCATCTTTTATAGTAGAAAACTATTCGTTCTTGTTTGAAAAATTAACTTTTTAAACGGAAATTCAATTTCTTTTTGTTGAAATTTCGTTGTTTTAGCTTAAAAATTCTACTATATGGTTTAAATGCAAATGTATTTCGTTGAATTTTAAACTACTTTGTTTGAACATTCGACCATTTGGTTGAAAATGCATCTTTATAGTTTGAAAATTCAACTTTCTTATTTGAAAAATAATTATTTTGTTAAAAATTTAACTATAAGGTTGAGGATTAAACTATTTTGCTACAAATTCGTCTCTTTTCATTGAATTCAAATGGTTGGAAAAAATTTTTGTTATAAAAAGTAATTTTTTTAACTGATAATTCACCTGTTTCATTTTTAGTTGAAAAGTCATAATTCTTAGTGGAAAATACAGATATTTGCTTCAAAACTTTGGTATTTTGTTGAAAATATATCCTGATTGATTGCAAATTCATCTTATAAGTTATATGGTAGACAAGTAATCGTTCTTGGTAGAAAAATCAACTTCTTTGATGAAAATTCAACTGACTGAATAAATTCATCTTTCTAGATTATAAATTCAACTATTTTGTTAAAATTCAACTGGTTTTGGTTGAATTTTAATCTTCTTTTCTTTAAAATTTGACCATTTGGTTGAAAATATCATTGTCTTTATTCAACTTAGCTTTTTGAATTGAAAATTCATCTTTTATGGTAAAAAAATCATCTTTCTAGGTTAAAAATTCATCCTTCTTTGGTTGAAAAGTAATTTTTTTGTTGAAAATTCAACTGTTTTGTAAAAAATTCGATTTTTTTTTTGGCGAAACTCACTAGAAACGCGAAAAACGCAGAATAAACGTGAAATCCGTGTTTAGCCAACAACTACTTTACTTTTGGGAGAGGGGACTAAACTACGGTCTTCAAAGATAGGGGTGGGGGTCAAAAAAACCTAAAATTGGTTACGTTTATGGACGGCCATTTATTGCTTCCCCATCGAAAAATCATTGTGTTAGGTTCAACTACTGATTTCTGAAACTAAAAAATAGTAGAACAACGTTTATAATTGTGATTACCCCCACTGATTGACCTATTTGCTAAATTTCTTTAAACAAAATTAACATGGCATTTGAATCTTCGTGTTATTTTTGTGAAAGTATTTCTGTTACAGAATAAAATTTCTCTTAAAGGTCTTTGCATCACAGAGAAAAAAGTAGGATTTCAATTTTATTTGAGGTCATTTTCTTATACAAAATCATTATGAACTTCAGTTATATTCGCTTTCTTGGTCAATATCAAAACTGAAAACAATTGAATTGCTTTCATTATTTAGATTGCTTAATATGAACCAATTATGGTACAACTTTGTTTCAGTACATTTTGACGCCGTTTCTTTGTTCAAAATGAAACTTTTTTTTGTGCAGTGACAAAAGCGGGCAATTTGTGTAATAGTTAGTGATATCTTTTCATATGTTGGTTTGAGAAGTTGCATCGTCATGTTCGGTTACTTAATTAATAAGTAAGCAGTTGGTTCGACACGTCTTGAGTACTCATTACCATGCCACTGATCAGAAGACAGAATAATTGTTTTGATTTGTAAAGCTCATTGTGAGAGGAAAGAATCGATCCACCTGTCTGGTCATTCTCTACCTAAGTTAATCACAACCTGACTCATCTTCTTGGCTTTCTCTTCAGCTTTTGCCTCATTCTTATTCTTATTTTATATAAGCAGCTATTTCTTCAAAGAATGTAAATTCTGATGCAGCAGTATTAAATTTAATATAATAAGGATGTCTGACATTACATGTAATGTAATGCATTCTAACTTAATCTGTTAATTCAACAGTGGACTTAAGAATCTAGATATGAGAGATAGTATTATTTACCATACACACTGGCCACTAAAACATTTTAAAAAATCCAGGCTATTTCCGGTTTTTTTTCGGTCAAAAATTACATTTGTCCCCGTTTGACTTTAAGACGTTTGCAATCATTATTCAATACTGATTGCTTTATTATATAAATTCAAAAAAGAATTAAACCATTCAGAACTCCAAGGTAAAATCGGCTGTGCGCGGTCAAAACACAGTAAACGCCAAATCAAAAAGTGCACTTTCTGTGTTTTACCTTCACATTACAGTTTCAAAATTCACTCAATTGTTTTTAAATCTTAAAATATTTGTGTTAAAGAACAATATACTAAATATTACTGTGTATGCGTATTATTTATGTTAAATGAAACCTGAAAACTTGCTTAACTCAATTTTGAAGAAAATTACGCATACTGTGTTATGACCGCGCACAGCCGAAATATTTCATGTAAATTATTGTTAAAGTGATTTCAGACTTCGCAGCTCAAAATGCTCTCGAAGCAGGGAAAATAGGGAAATTTTTCGGGAAAATAGTGGGGAATAATAAGAGAATAAAATATTTTAAATGCAATTATTGTAGGTACCATTTCCCTAAAATTTTAGGTCGAAATATATTGCAGGTTCAAGAAAATAGTGGAATATTTTCTACCAAAAAAGATGAGGTTCCAACAAAGTAGTACAGTTTTCTAGCTAAAAAGTCGAGCATTTTAGAAAACATTTATCTCTTATACATGAAAGGATGAATTTACAACCGAAAAAAAAAATACTTTTAACCAAACAGTTGCATTTAAAAACAGATAGTTAAACTGTCAAGCAAAATATACGAATGTTCAACACAAAAGTCTCATTTTCTACCAAATAGTTAGGTTTACAACCTACGATGATGAATCTTTAAGCAAATAATCAAAACTAAAAGAAATAGATTAAACTTTAACCCAAAGCAGTTGCATTTTAAACCAAATAGTTAAATTTTCAAGAAAAAGATTACTTTTCTACTAAAAAATGAATTTTTAATCCAAAAGGACAGATTTTATATCCAAGAAAACGAATTTACAACAAAACAGTTGAATTTTTGACCAAAAAATATAACATTTTAACAAGATAGTTGAATATTCAACAGAATGATAAAATTTTCTACCATATAGTAGAGATTTTATTTAGAAAAGATTAAATCTTAATTCAAAATATAATAGTGGACTTCTCAAATAAAAAGAATTAACTTTCAATAAGAAATGATTACTTTTTAAGAAAACGTTTGAATTTTCAACAAAATAATTAAATTTTCAACCAAATAGTAGAACTTTTAACAGAAAGAGACTTTTCAATAAAATAGAATTATATTACAGTCGTAAAGGATGAATTTTCAACCAAAAAAGATGACTTTTTAACACAGAGATGAGTTTTTAATCCAAAGGGACCATTTTTCTTTTTAAAAAGAAAATTCTTCAACAAAAAAGTTGAATTTTTAACCAAATAGTTACATTTTCAACCTACAAAGACGAATCATCAACCACATAGTCAAATTTTCAAACAAAATGTAGATTAAACTTCAACCAAAAAGAGTTGCATTTTAAACCAAATAGTTTAATTTTCAACAAAAAATATGACTTTTCTACCAAAAAATGATTTTTCAATCCAAAAAAGACGAATTTTATGCAAAACAGTTACATTTTCGATAAAATAATGAGATTTTTGACCAAATAGAGTTTTTAGCAAAAAAAGATGGATTCTGAATTGAAAATATGATAGTAGACTTTTCAAACAAAAAGAATGAACTTTGAAAAAGAAAAGATTACTGTTTAAGAAAACAGTTGAATTTTAAATAAATAATTAAGTTTTCAACCAAATAGTAGAATTTTTAACCGAAATAGATGAATTGTTGACTAGAAATATAATAGTGGACTTTTCCAATAACAGGAATTAATTTTCAATCGTAAAAGATGAATTTTTAACCAAAAAAGATGATTTTTCTACCAAAAGATGAATTTTCAATTCAAAAGGACAATTTTCGATCTAAAAAGGCGAATAATCAACAAAACAGTTTAATTTTCAACTAAAACATATGACTTTTTAACACAGTAGTTGAATTGTCGATAAAATAATGAAGTTTTAGACCAATTAATTAATTAATTAATTAATTACGGTTTAAGAAAATAGTTGAATTTTCAACAAAATAATTAAATTTTCAACCAAATAATAGTCCAAATTTCAACTAAAAGGGATGCATTCTTGACCAAATATATGATAGTAGACATGTGAATAAAAAAGAATTAACTTTCAATTTTCAACAAAATGGTAGAATGTTTAACCAAAACGGATGAATTCTCGACGGAAAATATAATAGTAGACTTTTCAAAAAAAGAAGAATTAACTTTCAACCAAAAAATATGAATTTTACTACCAAAAAAGATGACTTTTGAACAAAATAGTGAAATTTCCAGCCAAATAGTAGAGTTTTTAACCAAAAGAGAAGAATTCTGAACCCAAAATATAATAATAGACTTCTCAAATAAAAATCATTAACTTCCAACCAGAAAACATGACTTTTTAAGAAAACACTACTTGAGTTTTCAACAAAATGGTAGAATTTTTAATCAAAAGAGATGAATTCTTCACGAAAAATAGTAGACCACCATGAAAGATGAATTTTCAACCAAAAAAAGATGAATTTTCTACCAAAAGATGAATTTTGAATCCAAGGGGAGGAAGCTTCTATCCAGACAGACGTTCAATAAAATAGTTGGATTTTTAAGCAAATAGTCGAATTATCAAACAGAATAAATTGAACTTCAACCAAAAACAGTTGCATTTTCAACCAAATTGTTGAATTTTAAACAAAAAAGATAACTTTTCTACCAAAAGATGAATTTTTAATCCTAAAGGATGGCTTTTATATCCAAAGAGACGAATGTTCAACAAAACAGTTGAATTTTCAACCAAAGAAAATGACTTTTCAACAAAATAGTGGAATAGTAAAAAAAATTACGAAATTTCGACCAAATAATAATAGACTTCTCAAATAAAAAGAATTAACTTTCAAACAGAAAAATATTACTTTTAAATAAAACAGTTCAATTTTCAACAAAATGTTAGAATTTTTAACCAAAATAGATGAACTGTCGACTGAAAATATGACAGTATACTTCTTAATTAAAAAGAAATAACTTTCAACCAAAAAAGATGAATTTTCAACAACAAAATATGACTTTTGTACCAAAAGATGAATTTTCAATCCGAAAGGACGGATTTTTGAATAAAAAAAACGAATGTTTAACAAAACTGTTGACTTTCCAATGAAAGAGATGAGATTTTAACAAAATAGTTGAATTTTCTACTGATTAGTAAAATATTTAACCGAAAATGATTAATTCTGAACCAAAAATATGATAGTAGAATTTTCAAATAAAAATAAGAATTAACTTTCAACCAAAAAATATGACTTTTCAAACAAAAGATTAATTTTCAATCGAAAAAGATCAATGTTGAAAAAAACAGTTGAATTTTCGAACAAAAGATATGAATTTTGAACCAAAAATATAATAGAAGACATTTCAATTGAAGAGAATTAACTTCTAACCAAAAGTAATTGGATTTTCTAATCGGGTTCTATGAATTCAGTTCGCATTTAAGCGAAAAAAAAGAGATAAAGGGGAATTTTCTTGAAAACGGGGGAAAAAGAGAAATTCTTTAAAAAAGGGGAAAAGAGGGTAATAGGGAAAAAGGGCACATTATATTGATTATAGTTCAGGAGATATTCGTTTTTTTGTGGCCCAGAATAAAAAATATATGTGCTCCATTTCGTGACGTTTTACTTTTATGTCCCAGAAATGATTGAAAGTGGGTAAATGTTATATTTGATGACAAAATATAAGACACCTGAGCTTATGGCACTCTCCAACGTCAAATCAGTTTTTCTCGATTAGAGGTTTTTTGATTTATTTGCGAAGCATATAGAGGATTCTTCAATTACAACTTTATTATGCCAATTACTAGTAATTAATTATATAAATGTAGGTCACGTTCTTAATTACTATTGTAAATATCTGAAAAGCATGTATTCCTTCTGAAATATTTGAACAAGCGTTTAAAACTGCGGTCCAAGAAGGATGTATATGTAATAACTATGCATAAACATATCTGATAAACGTTAAGTTACGCTCAAATATTACATAAATCAAGGAATAAATCAAATAAATGTACAATGAATATAATTTTATAAAATCAATAAAAATTCGAAGATTTTAGGAATGATTAGGAATATTAAGAGCTTTCATTTAAGAACAAACCTGGTAACATTTCTATTATTTTAAAATGTGAAATCAAAATATTAATATATCAATGTTTATACATTTTTCCAACTGAATGGATTTCATTTTCAATATTTTAAAATTAATGAAATATAATTGAGAAAAACAAGTTTTTGGAAAAAGTTTAATACGGCCTTAACTGCAAGGCAGAAAATTTTTTTTAAGAATGGACTGAAATGGCTGTTATTCAATTTATTTAATTAAATAATGGAATCCTATAACAGAATTATTTTATAAATATTATTACATAAAAAAGTAACACTATTAAAGATGCTGATTGATTTTCTTTGATTTCCTTTTTATTATCTCCAAAATTTTATTCCTGAATTAATATAGATATTGATTAATTTGAGAAAATTCGAACTTTTAGATTAAAAATACGTTTTCCCATAAATTTCTTGAATTTTTGCCAACAAAATTTGATAGATTCTAGAAAAATGAATACATATTTCCCAAAAGTTGAGAGATTAAGTGATTACCATAAAATTGAGTGAATTTCTCTCATTCACATTACGATTTTCCCCAAAAAGTTGGAAATTTTTCCGATGAATTTAAAGAACTTTTCAAAAAGATTTATATAATGTGGGTAATTTTATCAATTTTTGTGAATTTTCTTAAAAATTTAAAAAAATGTAAGATAAAAATAAGAAGAAACATTCTAAGAGAAGAATATTAAGTTATGATTTATTCGAATGATATTTCCAAATTTGGATTTATTAGTATGTACTGTGAAAGAAATTTTTAACTTTCAGCATAAATTACTGTTTTTATTTTCAACTAGATTATAAGAAACTTTTTCTAAAATATATTGGGAAAACTTCCAAAATTAGTTGAATATTTTGTCTTAAACACTTTGAGGTTCTTCCCCTAAAATCGTAGTGACCAAAATGACACAAAAGTGGGAATTTTTTACAATAATATTGGTGAAATTTCACCTTAAACTTTCTCTTGAATCCAACAAGTATTCCATAAAATTTGCTGAGAAATTTCCCTGTGATCTTTGTGTAAATTTCCTTATTTTTTAGTAAATATTCCCTAAGATATTTGGGTGGAATATTCACCAAAACATCTTGGAGAAATTTTAATACAAATTATTGGGGAAAATTTTCAAACTTTAATGTAATTTGACTTACCATGATTTTTGGGAAAATAACCAAAAAATTTGTTTACAGTGTGTGTTATCCAAACTGGCAATCCGGCGTAGTCCGTAAATACAATAAATATCTACTAGTAATCCAAAATAATCGCGTTATAATCTGGCGTAATACAGCGTAATCCACTTGTAATTCAGAGTAATTAAGATAATGCAAGTTCACCACTTTAATTCACTTTAAATATTAATCCGTTTTAAAATTTAATATTTATAATTCAGGTTAATTCATAGACAATCTAGAACGATCAACTTGGAATCCGAATAATTTGAAGTAATTTAATTAATCAGAGTCATTAACTTATAATCCAGAGTAATAAAGGCAATTCCGAGCAATTTAAATAGGTAATCTAGATATTTCTGAAATATTTTGTGAAAAATTTGTTGTCTTTTTTTGTTGTTGAATATTAATGTTCTTGATTGGAAATTTAACTATTCCATTTTTGGTTATAAATTGATATTTTTTAGTTGAAAATACATGTATTTTGTTGAAAATTCGTCTTATCGGTCGAAAATTAATCTTCTTCATTGAAAATTCAACTACTTGGTTTGTAGTTGAACTTATATTTGTTAAAAATTCAGTTTTCTGCTTGAAAATTCTTGATTTTAGTTGAAAATGGTTGGGTTGAAAATTTAACTATTTCCTTGAAAATTCATTTTTTGGTTCAAAATTAATGTGCTTTGTTCATAACAAAACAATTTTATTGAAAATATTCTTTTTTTTTTTTGCTAAAAAGTCAACGGTTTTGTTGAAATTTTTTTGCTTTTTTGTTTTGGTTGAGGATTTAACTATTTTGTTGAAAATTAGTTTGTTGTTGTTGCTGAAGTTTAATTTTAATGTTTCAATTTTAGTGAAAAATTAATCTTTTTAGTTGAAAATTAAACTGTGTATGATTGATAATTTATCCTTTTTAGTTGAAAATTAAACTCGTTTGTTAAAAGTTTATGAATTTTGTTGAAACTTCCACTATTTGGTAGCAAATTAATATATTTCTTTAAAAACCCATATTTTTGCAAGAAAGTTAATCTTCTTGCTTGACAATTCGACTAATTGGTTGAAAATTTATATATTTGGTTGAAAATGCGTTTTTTTGTTAGAAAATTGTTTTTAAGACTTTCACCATTTGCTTCAAAATTAATAATCTTTGTTGAAAATTGAACAATTGTATTAAAAAGGTATAATTTTTAGTTGAAAATTCAACTGTTTTATTGAAAATTGTCTTTTTGGTGGAAAATTATACTATTTTATTTTGTTGAATACTCGTTTTTTTTTCATTGAAAATTAATTTTTTACTGAAAATTTTACTATTGCATTTTTAATTAGGAATCTACCCTTTTTGGTTGAAAAGTCATCTTTTTGATTCAAAATTCTTTTTTATTTTGGTTGAAAATTAATTTATTCAACTGAAAATTTAACTATTCCATTTTTTATTCCAATTTTTTCTTTTTTAGTTGAAAATTCATGTATTTTGTTAAAAAATTGTCCTTTTTAGTAGAAAATTAATATTCTTGGTTAAAAATTCAACTACTTGGTTGAAAGTTAAACTACTTTGTTAAAAATTCATTTTTTAGCTGGCAGTGTATCATTTTAGTTGAAAATTCGTCTCTTTGGTTGAAAATTTAAATAATTTGTCGAAAATTACTTTTTTTTGTGAAAATTAATTTATCAAGTTGAAAGTGTAACTATTCCATTTTTGGTTTGTAAATTTATTGTTTTCAATGAAAAATTCAACTATTTGGTTGAAAGTTCGTAATTTTCAGTGAAAAATTAATCTTCTTCGTTACAAATTCATGTTTTTGGTCAAAAATTAATGCATTTTGTTAAAAATTAAACAATTTTGTTAAACAGCATCCTTTTTGGTGGCAAAGTCAACTCTTTTGTTAAAACTTCGTCTTATTGGTTAAGGATTCAACTATCTTGTTGAAAATTCATTTTTCTTTCGTTGAAATTTAATTTTTAGACTGAAAATTTAACTATTCCATTTTTGGTAAACAAATCTTTTTTATTTGAAAATTCCACTACTTCTTTGAAAGTTCCTTTTTTTCTTCAAAATTTGTCTTTTTCGGTAGAAAATTAATCTTCTAGGTTGAAAATTGAATTATTTTGTGTAAAGTTCATCGTATTAGGTCGAAAATTCAATAATTTTGTTAAAAAATAATCCTGTTTGGTAGCAAATTCGCGTGAGTCTAGTTTAGGCGGAGTAATCCACCATATTTTTATATAATTCGGAATAATCCTATGCAATCAGGAGTAATTTTAGATAACCAAAGTTATTCTGTATATAGAGGTAATCCAGGGTAATCCGATATAATCCTTAGTAACCCATCTCCGCTGGACCGCATTTCTAGTTGTTGTTTTCCCTCGCCTTAAACGAATGACTTGTTAACTCAAATTGGTGACTATTAGAAATCCACTATCTTGAGACATCAGGAGCCATGTCCTGACAATTCGTCAAAGCAATTTAACTCTCCCTTGGTGTTCCAACAAAGTGACGTTTTATCTGCTTGATCCTGACTAGAAAATAGAAAATAGAAGATGCTCCTGTTGTATCTGATCCCAGGGGCATATTTGAACCTCGCGAGGTTGTCAGGTTGGTCAAGAAGTCAAGATCGCGATCACCGATCCATCAACTCATGGGAAGCCTCTAGATTTGAGAAGAAGACAGCTGGAAGGAGTGTGCTGGGCGTCTAGATGTCTAGATCTTGGCAGCGATATAATGGGTTATCCTGAGGGAGGCAACGAAACTCGGGATTGTCACACCTCCGATTCGCGGTTGTCCATTCACTTCCGGAATCCGCCTACGGTGCTCATGCCAAAACATCGTTCACGCTAGTGTCAGGGAGAACAATTGGGGATGATCGATGGTCCATCCCCCGTACGTACGAGGACGTGAGTTCTTCGTTAGGGGAAAATACATAAACAGGAGATCCTGCAACTGCTATATTTATATTCGATCGGGACGCACGACTGTTTCGTCTCCCAGAGGAGATGAGCCGCAGAGAGACAACAAATAACGTTTATCCCGCCCTCACGCCCTTATCGTCTTGGGAAAAGAGGCTCTTGTATCTGTTGTTACCCATAACTCTTACAATTGCTTCTGGAAAATAAATACTGAGAATGCCAAATTTGTGGGAAAATCGCTATTATATTAGGAATGGGTTTGTGGCTTCCTCAGTTTCTATAACAGAGAAAAAAGACAAAAATTTTAACCAAAACTGGGAAGCAGCATTTTTTAGATACACAGTAAATGCCAGTTGATCAATTTGATCCCGAAATTGGATCGAAATTATATACAACTATATGATATCTCAATATCTGGCATGAATTTTTATGAGTTGCAACTGTCGAGTATTAGTCCTTATGTCACGCCCAAGTCATGACTAAATCATGACATGTACATTAGGGTAGTCCAAAAAAATTAT
The DNA here is from genome assembly GCA_011634705.1 of Andricus grossulariae. NCBI lineage: Eukaryota > Metazoa > Arthropoda > Insecta > Hymenoptera > Cynipidae > Andricus > Andricus grossulariae. The sequence continues at coordinate 59,890,777 of JAABKJ010000755.1, forward strand.
TTTTCTGATTTTTTAAAGTCTCACCCCCTCATTTCGTGTCTTTTGGTGAAAAAAATTTCCCTAACTTTTTGAGATTTTTAAAAAAATGTTCAGAGGTAGGGCACGACCTTTAAAGTACCCCAAAATGTTGAAAATTCAGTAAGTCCGTGAATTTCAGAAAGAATCGTAAAAACTTTACAACGATGATCTAAAACTACCATGTAACAGTACGAAGCATGAAAAAAAATTTAAAAATTTAATTTACCCCCAACTTTGCCAAAACTCACCCCTCAAGACTTTTCTCAATTATATGAAAGTAAAATGAAAATTTAAGTGGCAAATTATATAAAATTTATTATACAAATGTAAAAAATATTCCCCTTAAAATAAACATTTTTCCCCTTTTCACCCCCAATAATCCGTAAAAAATTACATTTTCTTTCTTTAAAACTTTTTCATTCTATATACATATATTACATATTATATATATAATAATCTGTTCAATATATATTACAAATATTGAAAGAAAATGTAATTTTTTATGGATTATTAAGAATGAAATGGGCAAAAATGATTATTTTAAGAGAACTATTTTTCATATTTGTATCATAAAATTTTCTATATAATTTTCCACTTGAATTTTCATTTTAATTTCATAAAATTCAGAAAAGACACTTAAAGATTACTTTTCAGTGTCTTCAGGGGTGAGTTTTGGTAAAGTTGGAGGTAAATTAAAATTTTTAAATATTTTGTCAGACTTCGTACTGCTCACATGGTAGTTTTACATCATCGTTGTAAAGTTTTGACGATTCTTTTTAAAATGCAAGGACTTACTGAATTTTTAACACTCTTCGAATATTCACAATAAAAAAGGATTCAGTAAAATCGCAACATCCGTATAAAAATATTTCCAGGCAAAAGAAAAAAAGGAACAAAACAATCTTTTACAAGCTTGACTCGCGCCAAACCAAAGGAAGTGGATCGATGCAGTATTTCAACGTCATATCTTCAAGACTTAAGTGGAATTCCTTCTGTGAAAATATGCTTTGTAAATATGTTTAAAAACATGACTAATTTATAAAAATTAGTCCAAATAGAATGCGATAAGTAATAGAAACCTACACTCAGAAAAATGTTTGTTTGAATCAAACAAATTCTTTCTTGGATATAGGGTCAAACAAATATTTGATTGATTTGAACATATATTATTTTTTATTTAAACAAAATTTATTTGATTCAAACACGTTATTGCCTAACTCGAACAAATTTTATTTGAATCAAACAAAATTCTATCATTAACTTAGGGTCATACAAATGTTTATTTGATTCAAACATTTTTCTGAGTATACACGGGAAATATTGCTGATAATTCACAATTTGACCTTACAATTTCATAAACTATTTTCATTACTTTTCTGAATTTCATAAGATTTTCAAGTAAATAAAACCAAAAAATTTGGTTAAATTGACGAAAAATTTGCAAACTCTAGTTATGTTACTTACGTACTTTCTTGACGCTTGATTCAGTAAATACTTTTTGAAAAAAATGTATGTATTCTAAGGTGTCCAGCCAAATCTCGATTTTTTGATTTTCTAAAATCTTGAAGCGGAAAATTCTTTCTTGTTTTGAAAAAGTTTTCTGTATTTTTTCAGATTTGAAAAAAAAAATATTTAGAGGTCACTAGGTTGTTCTTATGCCCGACATGGTACTTTTATGAGTTAAATTTGCTTTAATTGTTACAGTTTCAAATTTTTCTGTAAAATTCTTGGAAGTTAAAAAAACAAGAATCAAATCCAAAAACATTTTGTAATTTTTTTTGGTTAGAATTGATCAAACATAAAATAAAAAGAGATGAGAGAAAAAAGAAAGAAAATTTTAAGGTCACCTTTTTTTTTCTTTTCTCTTTATTTATTTGTATTTTTATATTTTGAATAGAGAAATTTGAGAGTGCGATCTTCAAATTAGGTCGTTGGATATTTTTTCTAAGCCTAGAACTTTGTAGTTAAATCTGAATGTTGGACTTTGAAGGAGAATTCAAATTTTGATTTATTCTGAATTTTGTTTCCTAAATTTTACATTTTTCATTAAAATTAAAGGTACTTATTCTTCACAAAGATGTGAAATTTCATACAAATATATGGTTTCAGGAAACAAATTATGAATGGGTGTCGTGCCAAAAATTAAATCACGGAAAAAATAGTCTTTTCTATCATTTTAAGAATCAAAATAATATTACTGTTAATGTAATTTCAAATACAAACATTATTTTTAATGAAAAAGTTTTGAAACTTGCAAAAAAATTTAACATTTTTTGAAATTCTATTTTTTCTTTTTGTCGCTTCTCATAATTTCTGAAACCATTTTCATTCTCTACAACTTTAATGTTTCCAATTTTTAGAGTGAATTTTTCTATGCCTGATATCGTTGAAACCATTTTTTAAGAGAACATTTTTAAAAAAATAACTATATTTGAAGATTCTTGATTTCTTTTTTAAATTAGAAACAGTAGAGTTATGGGAAATGTTTTCCCCTATAAAAATAAGCCTTGATTCATAAAATTCAACTCTTTTTTTTTCATTCTGTAAGAATTGACAGTAAAAAAAATTAAAATTACAAAAAATATTGTTAAATATTTATTTGTCGTAAGTTAAAAACTTTTTTATGAGAAAATAATTTTTTCGTTTCGTAAGACATGGTTTATAATACCATTTCAATTTTCCGAATCACTGAATCACTTAACTAACAATAATTTCATATATGCGATAAGCTGTGATTAAAATAATTAATTTGGTATATTCCAATTTAATTGATTCGAAATTTTGTTAAATCAATAAAATCGCTGTAATCTGGAAAAGAGTGAGGAATCAAATGTTGGTATTAAACAATGCATATAAATAAATTGACGTACTCAACAGAGTCGTTGGTAATCCTTATCGTAATAGATTTTCAATACAAACACTTCAATTTACTAAATAAATTGGTTCAATACAAACAAATATTTCAATATAAAAAAATACATAAAATATATTTTGCTAGGTATTCGAATACATTCATATTCACGTTTTATTAAAATTATTTTAAAAATTATAATCCTTTACTATTTTCCACATTTGAGCGATTTTACTGAATCAAAAAAAAAATGTTGATGTACTAAAAATGATTAGTTTAATCGGGGCTTATGGCATAGGAAATTATTGGTAATGAGGATATAAACATTCACCATGAGTTTCGATTTAAAAAAAAATGTTATGGACAAATTTGATACGCAAAACTGAAACTAATCATCAGATTGATGCCTTTCAGATGTCAAACGCCTCTCAAAAATTTCGTTTCTCACACCCTTAATCTTCATAAAAAATTAAAAAATTGTAAACTGTGAGAAATAAAAATGATTAATTCATAAATGTTGCATATTGGTCATAAAACTTTAGCGACCTCTAAATATTTATTTAATAAATCTGAAAAAATACAGTGAAGGACACTTAAAATACTTAATAAATTAGTTTTTCTCCTCCCATTTTTATAAAAAAATTCCCCTTTCCCCTATTTTGAGAAAATTTTGCTCTCCGAAGCCTGAATTTGGTAAAATTAAGAAAATTAATTTTGGTTGATTCCGCTAGATTATTTGTGTTTTGTTAAAATAAAACAAACCAAACTGGTTTTTGGGTAAACCAAATTTCTTTTTGTCCATATAATAACCATATTCTACGGTTGAATCAACAAAAATTGATTTCCTTGATTCAATTAAATCTTTTTTCTAGTGCACACATTTTTTTCACGTCCCCAAACTTTTTTTTAATCCATTAAAGGATTTTGTTGATTGGACAAAATTATTTTCTTGAGTGTAGTTCAAACAGACGATTTTTTGCCTTGAATTGCGAACCATTTTTACTTCAAGTAGATAAAAATGAACTAGAAAGTGCGGATCCTACAAAAGCCCTCTGAATTGACAGCTGCAGTTAAATTGATCAAAATGCATTAAAGAAGAACAACTGTGTTGAGCCTCTGAAACTTCATTGAAATATTTCTGAAGATTCTTATTTGGTCAACTGCAAAAAATATTCAGGTGCTATTCAATTGTTTGACTGAAGAAATATTTATAAAATTATAATGACAAAGTCGCGTAAAACCAATAGGCGTTTTGCGCTTGCGCCATCCTGAAAAAGGGACGCGGCGTCGCGACGTCAACGGCGCTCACTTGAATCTTCGCCGCGTGTCCGTCGACGGATTCGGACGAAAGTGAGTACGAAATAACGGCAAGAATGTCGGGAACAAAACACTTCGTCAGTTAATTATTTTTTTCATTAATCTTCCCATCACTTACTCATACCTAATTTATCATTTTTCTCCTCTACTCGATATACTTTCCATTTTCCTGCCACAAATAAAGGTAATGAGGTGCGAAATTACGAAATTTTTAAATAGTTTCTCCATGTGGAGCATAAGAGATTCATATCACTTCTCAGAGCCATGCGAATCTATTTTACAAAATTTAAAACTTGTTTCACAAAGGAGGAAAATTCAAAAGTGCAATTTTTTATTAAACACTTGTAGTGAAGGCCAATGATATAATTATCAAACAAAGAATAAAATAATGGTTCAATGAAATCTGCATACTGAAATTGTACAAGAGAAGTTAAAAAAAATTTTATGTTCTTCATGTGATACCAAATTTTTGAGCTTTGGTTTTTTGAACGGATTCTTCGCGCGATAAAGTGACGAACGTTCAATTCGCTATTACTAATTCATGGGATTGAGGAAAGTGCGAAGTCACGTGCAGAATGAAAAACTGAAGATCGAGTTTGAAGCCGAACATAAGGTAAATTTTCTCAAATTTTTATTTATAATAATTTTTGTTTTTTAATCAACTTTTATTTCGTATTTGTTTTGTTGTTTCTGTTTATCTACAACCCTCTACAGTACACAGAAAAAAAGTTTTGTTTCTATAACAACAAAATCGTTTTGTTATCCATACAAAACATTTTGATCTGCATTATTATCTGTTAATAAAAAGCTTTTCTTTTTGAATGGTTAATTTAAGTTTGCCTGATTCAAACATAGGGATCAACCTTTAGTTAATATATATATAATATAAAATAATTAATAATAATCAGAAAGTAGTAAATAGTTATGATCGTAATTGAACTTTGAAATCTAAAAACACAAACATAGTTTTCCAACTCTCCTTTATTAATTGGAAAGAGGAAACATTGTGCAATTAGTGTATACGTAATATACCCTTCATATGCAAATTTGTAGGTATTTTATTCATATTTATATTAAATTCATAACGAGGGCAAACTTTCCAACACTTTCGTGAACGCGATGTACTCACACATTTATAACGCTATTTATAACATCAGGGAGCCGATATTACTCTAAGGATTTAACTTGACGTTCAATTCTACCTTATCCAATCTTTCACATTGAACCTATATGAAAATAAGAAGTATGATAACGTGTACGACATGAATTTGAAATGATTCTTACTACCTAGAGATCATATATTTTAATAACTTGAGAGGAAAAAGAGAGATAAAAAGATTAACAATTTCATTTATTTTTCTGAATCAATGTTTTTTATAAACACGAACAAAACTGAAAAAGTTGCTTTTCTTATTCTACCAATATAATTTTGCGTTATAAAATGAATAACGTTTTTCATTAACTACTAACGTCATCAATCGCGGTTTATTTGTTTATTTCGTTTTGATTTCATATAAATATAATTTTGGTAAGAATCTTGAGTAGCTTCAATACGATTTTGGAAAATTTCAGATATTTCAAATAAAAATTCCAACAGAAAAGTTTATCTTGAACCATCAGGTCGAATTTTGAAACAAAAAATATGAATTCTCAACGAAAAATCCAATAGTTGATATTTCAATCTAAAAAGATTTATATTTTGCATTAAAGACCACAAAAAAGTATATTTTTCAACAAAATAGTTGAATCTTCAACCCAAAAGATTAATTTTCAACCAGTTGTATTTTTAACCAAAAAAAAAATTAAATATTTTCCAAAAGAGACGAATTTTCTGCGAAACCGTTTCATTTTTAACCAAAAAAGTAGAATTTTGAACAAAAAATGTAATAGTTGGTATTTTAATCCAAAAATATGTATATTTTTAATTTTAAAAAAATAGTTGATTTCATAATAAAACGAATTTTCAACAAAAAAATTGAGTCAACCAAAAAGATGGATTTTCAACTAGAATGATGAATCTTCAACAAAAAAAAAATTAATTTTAACTAAGTAGTTGGATTTTCGACCAAAAATGGTTAATTCGCAATGAAAAATATAATAGTTGATATTAAAACTAAAGAAGATTGTAATTTGAAAAAACAGTCGAATTCATAAGAAAACGAATTTTCGACTAAAAAATTAAATCCTCAACCAAAAGGTGAATTTTCTACTAGAATGGTGAATCTTCAACAACAACAAAAATGAATTTCTTACTAAATAATTGAATTTTCAACTAAAAAAGATTAAGACCCAATGAAAAATATAATAGTTGATACTAAAAAGAAAACAAATTTTAATTTTGAATAAAAAACAATTGATTTCATAATAAAACAAATTTTCAAGAAAAAAGTTGAAATCTCAAACAAAAAGATGGATTTTCTACAAGAATGATGAATCTTCAACCAAAAAAAAAAATTAATTTTTAACTAAATAGTTGAATTTTCAACCAAAAATGGTTAATTCTCAATAAAAAAATATAATAGTTGATATTTCAATCTAAAAAGATTTTTATTTTCAATCAAAGTCCAAAAAAAGTCATTTTTTCAACAAAATAGTTGAATCTTCAACCCAAGAAGATTAATTTTCTACCAGTTGCATTTTTAACAAACAAAAATTAAATATTTTCCAAGAGCGATGAATTTTCTGCAAAACCGTTTCATTTTTAACCAAAAAAGGAGAATTTTCAACAAAAAATGTAATAGTTGGTATTTTAATCCAAAAATATTTATATTTTTAACTAAAAAAACAGTTGATTTCATTATAAAATGAATTTTCAACCAAAAAATTGAGTCGACCAAAAAGATGGATCTTCAACTATAATGATGAATCTTCAACCAAAAAAAAATAAATTCCTAACTAAGTAGTTGAATTTTCAACAAAAAATTATTAATTCACAATGAAAAATATAATATTTAATATTAGAACTAAAAAAGATTTTAATTTGGAAAAAACAGTCGAATTCATAAGAAAACGAATTTTCAAAAAAAAAAAAAAAAATTGAATCCTCAACCAAAAGATGAATTTTCTACTAGAATCATGAATCTTCAACAACAACAAAAATGAATTTTTCACTAAAAAGTTGAATTTTCAACAAAAAAAGATTAATTCTCAATGGAAAACATATTAGTTAATACTAAAACTAAAACAGATTTTAATTTTGAACAAAACACAATTGATTTCGTAATAAAACGAATTTTCAACAAAAAAGTTGAATTTTCAACCAAAAAGATGGATTTTCCACTAGAATGATGAATCTTCAACCAAAAAAAAAATTGATTTTTAACTAAGTAGTTGAATTTTCAACCAAAAATGATTAGTTCCCAATGAAAAATATAATAGTTGATATTAAAACTCAACAAGATTTTAATTTCAAATAAAAAACAGTCGAATTCATAAGAAAACGAATTATCGACAAAAAAATTTTCAACTTCGAAATTATTTTTGAAATTTTTTAAAAGGTTCTCAATGTTTTCTAAACTAATTGGAATTTATCCTAAAATTAAACAAAAATCCTGTAAGCTAAAAAAATGTGCTTAAAATCATCCAGATTCTTTTTCTACAATTTTGACAATTTTTTGGAATGTTTTGAAATCTTTTTAAATATTTTCTTGACAACAATTTTGTAAAATGAGCAAAAATTCAAAATTTCTCCAGAAATCTGAAGAAAATTTTTTTATTCTCTTGAAACCTTTCAAAATGCTCTGAAAGCTTCTAAGTTTTTGGTTTAAAATATTCAAAAATCTACATTTTGTTTAAAATTTGCTGAGATTTTTCTAAGTTTACAAATTATTTCTGTAGCTTTTCTAAGCTTCTACACATCTCTTAAACTCATTCAAGTTTTTTCTAAAATTTTGTAATTTCGCACAATAAAAAAATTTGTCTTTAAACTCTTTTACATTTTTTTCAAGGTTTTAGGAAATCATTTAAAATGTTTCAAAATCGTTTGAAATATTTTTTCAAATTAATTTTTCTAAAAAAAAAATCAATGTATATTTTCCCTGGCATCTTGAAAACAATGTATTATCTTAAAACCTTCCAAAATCTTAAAAAGGCATCCAAATTTTTTTTCAAAATCTTCAAAAATCTACATTTTGTTAGAATTTTTCGAAATCTTTCAAAATTTTACATTATTTATTATTATTATTATCAAGTTATAGTGTGGTAGAAAAATGTTATTAACATAATTATTTCCTAATATTAAAAAGCATTTACAATTAAAATTTTCTCTTTCATCAATAATGTTTAGAAACATTAAATTTTTCATTTTCAAAAATAAAATTCGTTTATATTATTCTAAAAAAATATTCGATAATTATCCCTAGCGTTAAAGTTATAAAGGACTAGCGAATAAAAAATTAACATTGAAAAAAAGTTTTTTATTTGTCAAATGACCAAATTATGAATTTGTGTCGAAAATTATTTTATAATATACTAACAATTAAAATAATTCTACTACAAAGTGTTTCTATTCTCATATTATTTTTCTGTAACTTGCAATAAAAATAAAGAAAATTTCAAAATAGTGAAAATAGTACAAAAATCCAGGTCTAGCGAATGAACTACTATTAATAACAAATTTGTTTGTTAATTGCACAATGAAAAATAATCTTGAACTACTTTTGTTGAATTAAATCCAGCTAATTAAACAAAACTTTTGAATTAATACAAAAAATTATAATAAAAAATAATAAAATAAATCAAATAAAATTAAGTTAAAAAATCTAAAATTACGATATCTCTCGCACTATTCAAGTAATTTATCTAGGGCTAAGTATTTGCCTAAAAGACGCTGAACCGTTATGCAAATGATTTATGTGCATACCAGAAAATCCTTTCGGGAGAATTTCAAAATTCTCTCTTGCATTCGATTTGAATATGGATATGAGATACGACTTCAGACGAAATTTCGAAATATATATTATAGGGCGAAGTAAAAATGCTAAAATTAATCGAATCGTTTGAACTGAATGAAAAAATTGGTGGGTTGGCATCCAAAAAGAGTTAAAAAAAAATTCATAAAAAAATTAAATTAAATTAAATTTAATAAATTTTTTTCTCTCTCTCTTTTGTTGATTTAAAAATTATAGCAAATTTCTTATCGATACAGTTTTTGGTGGTAAACATTAATAAAAACAAGACATTCAAAAAAATATATTTTTTGTTCAATTTTGAATTTTTTTTAAAAGTGCAAAAATTCTGTTATTTTAGATTGAGTCATATGCACACATTTTAGAGAAAGTTGAATGTGCCGGACCTGAAATTTCTTAAGCTTGAATCAGTGAAACATGTTATCATTTTGCTTTTTAATAAAATAAAAATTCGTGATTTGGAAATTTTTCTTTTCTGGAATTCTTTGCGATTTTGGAACGTTTTTAACAACACAATTTTTTTTTTCTATAAAATAAAAATAACTTCCTGTTTCTTTGGTTGAAGCTGAAGAAATTTCAGGTTTGACATATTCAACTTTTACCAAAAAAGTATGCAACTTAATCCAAAAGAAGATATTTTTTGCAAATTTTCCAAAAATTCTAAAAAAGGCAAAAACGACATAATTTTTAAACTAAAGGAAAAATTTGTTTTAATTTTCAAATTAAAAAAGAAAACAAAAGATATTAACTGATTAAAATTTTTTTACTTTTTTCGGATGTCAGTACACAAAACTTTTTCCGTCAGCTCAAACGATTCGATTAATTTTGCGAATCGTGGATCAGTAGTAATATTCCTTTAGGTCAGACCATTTCATGGAGGCAAACGAGACACAGTATGACGGATCAGGAAAAGTTACTGTTCATTAAAATCGGATCATTTTTAAAAGAATAAACGTTTAAAATGTGTATTAACCTTTGGCCGAGAATAATTTTTATTAATGAAGTAATGTTATGTATTTTTATTTTTACCCTTAATTTAAACATTTTTCTCTTGAAATATGTATTGAGTCAGAGCACTAATGTTCCATAAAATGATGAATACTTATTTTTTTCCAAATATCTTCTTGATCTCTAAATCAGCTTATTTTTTCCCTTTTCTTCATTTTTTGCCTGAATTCGAACTGAATTAATTGAAACGAATAAGAAAATGCAATTATTTCTTGTTAAAAGTTCATTCTTTTTTGAAAAGTTTACTATTATGTTTTTGGTTCGGAATTTATTTCTTTTGGATAAAACTTCTACTATTTTGATAAAAAGGAAATTTTTTCTCAAAAATTTAACTATTTGATTAAAAAGTCTTATTTTCCGTCAAAAATTCAACTGTTTTGTTGAACATTCATCTTTTATGAAAGAAAATTAGTCCTTTTGGATTAAAAATTCATTTTTTGGTAAAAAATCATCTTTTTGGTTGAAAGTTAATTCCTTTAATATGAAAAATATACTATCATATTTTTGTATCAGAATTCATTTCCTTTAGCTGAAAATGTAATTATTTTGTTCAAAAGTCATCTTTTTTGGTTGAAAATTCAACTACTTGGTTGAAAGTTAAACTAATTTGTAAACAAATTTGCTTTTTTTGGATTAAAAATTCACATCATTTGGTTAAAAATGCAACTATTTGGTTAAAAATTAATTTGCTTTCGTTGAGGATTCAACTATTTTGTTGAAAATTCCACTTTTTTAGTATCATTCAACTGTTTTTAATTTAAAATTACAATATTGTTTGGTTAAAGTATAAACTTTCACATTTTTCTTTGAAAATTCATCATTTTGTTAATGAAACTTCAACTACATACTTGGTTGAACTCTTTAATTAAAAATTAGTTTTTTTGGTATAAAACCAATTTTTTAAACTTAAAATTTAAGTATTCCATGTTAGTGGTCCAAAATTCATATTTTTAGCTGAAAATTAAACTATTTGGTTTTCATATTGTATAAAAAATATATTCATGTTTACATATTTTAAACTTTTTGGTTAAAAATTCAACTATTTGGTTAAAAATATATACTGTTTGGTTGAAAATTCGTCTTTTTTGGTAGAACTAAACTGTTTTTAATTTAAAATTAAAATCTTTTTAGTTCAACTAATGGGTTGAAAATCAAACTTCTTAGTGACAAATTCATTTTTAGTTGAAAATCAATGTTTTTATCTTAAAATTTAACTATTCAATGATAACGGTTGAAAAATCACATTTTTTAGTGGAAAATTGAAATATTTTGTTTTGAAATTGTTTGAACAATTTGTTGGAAAATTCAACTATTTGGTGAAATATGCATACTTTTTGGTTGAAAATTGGTCTTTTTTGGTAAAACTAAACTGTTTTTAATTTAAAATTAAAATCTTCTTAGGTTGATGTTTAAACTATTATATGTTTCGTTTAGAATTCATCATTTTTCATTGAAACGTCAATTAACTGGTAACTATGCAAACTTCTTAGTTACAAATACATTTTTTTTGTTGATGATTCCTTTTTTTTTTGAAAATCAACTTTTTTAACTTAAAATTTTATCAATTGATTTTTAATGGTTAAAAAAGTAACATTTATTCGGTAAGAATGAAACTCTTTAGACAAATGATTATAGATTTTCTTGAAAATTCATCTTTTTTGGTTAAAAATTTAACTATTTTGTTGAAAATTCATCTTTTTTGTTCAAAATTCAACTTTATTTTTGGAAATTCGTCAAATTTGGTTAAAAATTAATTTTGTTGTTGAAAATTCAACTCTTTTGTTTAAAATTCGTCATCTCGTATCATTTTTGGTTGAAACCTGAACTATTTGGTTACAAATGAACTTTATTGTTGAAAACTAAACTCTTTTTTAGAAAATTCGTCTTTCTGGTTTGGACATTCATCTTTATCGATTGTAAATTCAACTATTTTGGTAAACAAATTCAACTATTTGGTTAAAAATTTAATTTTTCTTGAAAATTTGTCTCTTTTTTTAGAAATCTCAACTAGTTGATTGTAAATGCAAATGATTGGTTAAAAATCTTTTTTTTATGGAAAATTCATCTTTTGTGGTTAAAAATGAACTTTTTAGGTTGAAAAATCATTTCTTTTGGTATAAAATTAATCTGTTTTGGTTGAAAATTCATTTTATTGAAAATACAATATATTTCGATTATTATTTATATTGTTATTTTTATTCTCCTTCGTTCATAAAAAATTCACCTATTTCCCCTATTTTGAGAGAACTTCGTGCTACGAAATATGTGTTAGTTTTTTCTATCTACTGATCTTATGTCAATATTGAAAAAATATTAATTTTCATTCATAAGTTGGACATTTCCACAAAAAAGCGGACAAAATTTAAGTGCTTCACGTAACATTGATTGATATGAAAAACGCATTATTCATTAAAACCAAAACAAAAAGTAGAGGTTTTCAGAAGATTCTGGTTACTATTAATAAGAATTATACGAAAAAATTACCATTCTAAGAATAGGGCCCTTTTTAACATTCATTAACCAACAAGAATAATTTGAGAAGAATTCCACATGTAATAATTTGTATAGATATATTACATTTTTTATTCAAATAGTTTATTATTGTACCATCAGATGAGATTATGAGTGTGAAACGAAACACGACATCTATGATGAATTCCTTTTCCTGTCTTTGTTATACGATCATAAATCAAGATTGTATGTCCGAAACACGTAGGACTACACTTATTGTCATCCCTACTAAACTTGACTTTTTACCCTGTTTAACTTTTGTCAATTGTCGAACCCTCGAGAAGCCGAATGATCGATTATTTTGATATGCAAGTGGCAATATTGACTACGACATCAAACCTTGGGAAAACAAGGCAAGGGACAAAGCAAATTGAGTAAACCGAGATGAAGCTGTTTTTTATGCTTAGGGTACCTTTTCAATGGAATTTCATTCGGAATTCCAAAAATGATTTTGATAATCAATTAGAATCCCGATATACATCATTCCCAGGCGGAAATATTATATATAGTTTATATATAGTGTGAAGTATTATATGTAATATTCATATGTTTTATACATTTTTTATATAAAACAAATGAACATAATATATAATACTTCAGCCTATATATATACATATATGGGTTTCTTATTTCAATTTTCGTTTATATTACAAACAATTTTCTCAACAGAACAAATGAGGAAAAGTTGATATTTTTTATTCAAAGTAGAACATTATGCGCGCTGCCCGCGCAGTAATTACCCTTTCTTTTAAAAAATCGTTTTTTTTTGTTCATTTTTGAAAATTAGCAGATTATTTTTCTTATTAGGTATTTCCGGATGAACTATTCATCAAAGTAGAATTAACTTCGACTATCTGAATTTGATTCGAATTTTCTATAAGACTCCATTTACCACGATTTCTGGACATATATGTCACATAAATGTATTAAATTATTTTATTTTCATATCAACATTTGATTTTTAAAGTTCTACAGACACATACAATAGTATTTCAACTTATTTATCATTTATATTTGACATGAGCACAAGCAGCTTTATTGTTAATTAACAATAAAAATGGTATTTTCACAATGAATAAAAGATAACCATTTTTCCATATTTTCATTGCATTATTTGCATTTAAAGAATAGTTTTAACAATCAATACTTACCACAAAGGATTAATTTTTGATAGTTCTAATAAAAATTTAAGCTTCTTGTTATACCTCGATCTTGTAATATGACAAATTTTACTTCAAAAGTTGACACTTTAGAGAAAAAATCTTCTTTGGTTCAAAGATGAACTGCCTAATTGAAAGTGGAACTACTCTGTTAAAAATTTATTTTTGAGCGAAAATTCATATTTTTTGATAGACATTTAATCTTCTTCGTCAAATGGAAATCTTGTTGGTTGAAAATTCATCAGTTTGGTTGAAAAATTTAACTTTTTTTCTAGATTTATCTTTTTTGATCAAGATTTGTCTTTTTTGGTAGAAAATTCATCCTTTGGGTTAAAAATTCATTTTTTTGGTTGACGATTCATTTCTTTGGTGGAAAATTTAACTATTAAGTTGACAATTGTTTTAAAAATTAAAAACTTGTTCAAAAATTCATATATTTTTTCATCAATTAATCCTCTTGGTTGAAAATTCATTTCTTTGATTGTAAATTAGTTTTCTTTTATTGAAAATTTATGTTTGGCTGAAAATGCATCTATTGGGTTGAAAAATTATTCTTTTTTGTTGAAGATTCATTATTTTATACAGAAATTAATTTCTTCGCTTAAAAATTTTACTAATTTTCATGGAAAATTCCCCTTTTTTGGTTGAAAATTAATTATTTGTTGTTCAAAATTTATCATTTTGAGTAAGTTTTGGTTTTCATAAATAATTATTTCAATTTAAATAATAAAATCAAAATATTAAAAAATGTCAATTCATCACCTGTTGCCCTGCAACTGAAACTTTAATTCTTAATTATGTGTCTGAATTTTGCAAACTTCTTTTCTTCGAGTTTTTCAAATTTTTTTTAGAGAAGGATTAGATTTTTTTAGAGAAGGATTAAATGAAACACTCGAAAGTTTCTGTGTAGTTAAAAATATCTTTTTAATTATTATTACCAAATAATATTATTATCAAAGCATCAAATTATCACATCACATTTATCTGTCAACATTTTTCACAAATTATTGTTTTTTTGTATTCTAAAAAAATAATTTCCTTTATTATCCAAACATACAATAATTTTATAAAATTGATCGCTGAGAAAGTGATAAAAAGTTTAAGTATCTATGTCTATTGTTATTGTGATTGGAAATCGGGAGAAGCATGTATTTCAAGAGATAGAGAGTAAAAATAGTCATTTCAAAACAAAAAATATATATGTAGATGAGAAATATCGAAAAAAGGATGAAGAAATTTCTATAGAGTGGTCAAAGTGGAACAACTCTGCTCTGTAAACTTTTTTTGTATCTGCCGTCTTTTTCGAAACAACTTTTGTATTTTTTATATTTAGAAAAATCGCCACTATCCCTCACCAGAAATCAAATAAAAAATGTTGAATATTCTAATTGTTTTAAAAAAATACATCATTTGTAGAAAATTAAGATTCTTACTTGAAAATTTATCTTTCTGGATGAGAAGTGAACTATTTTGTTGAAAGTATAACTATTTGGTTGAAAAATCATGTATTTTGTTAAAATGTCTTCCTTCTTGTTATGAAATTAATCTTCTTTCTTGAAAATTTATTTTTTTTGTTGTAAAAATTGGTCTTTTTGGAAGAAAATTAGTCTTCTTTATTGAAAATTGAAGTAGTTGGTAGAAAACGGAACTAATTTGTTAAACATTCTTTTTTTTTTGTAGAAGATGCATTATTTTAGTCGAAAATTTCAATTTATATTTGTAGTTCATATCTTGAGCGTCTCATATTGATTTTAATATCGTACTTACATGAATTCAAAAATTCATCTCTGATTGAAACTTTGACTATATTGTTGAAAATTCGTTTTTTGAAGCAAAGATATCTTGAAGCTAACCATGTTTTTCAACTTCATATTTAAACAAAGTTGATAAACAAATTTATTTCTACAATCTGCTTCGAGGGATCTTTAAGGAATTTAGTTAGTTTCAATTTAGAACAAAAACCTTGAAATCGATCCAAATTGTAGCCAGAATCGTATTTTGAACATTTCGTCGTTATTTTGCCCCACTGAATGAATCAGTGGGTGATTTTTTTCTATTTCGTCTTCATTTTTCAGTAATTTAGATTTAGGGAACTGAGAAGGCAGCACAGTTTTTTTAAACGACTAAACCTTGGGCATAATATCATGCCGAAGACAGTTATCACTTTTTTAATGGTTTAACCTCTATATAGTACATCCGTCGTGATTATGATCTTCAGAGTGGTATACGATTTCTCTAGGGCTCGAAAGTCATTCCTCGTTTAATATCTGATGATACACGGACACGACATCGGTCCAATGTCATCAGTATTCACAGTTAGTTATATCCCTCGAGGCTTACCACTGTGTACAACCTTTATTTTCTGATTGCACGTCCATAATATCTTATCAAACAACTTATCCAAAATACAACACTCCAGCCATATCATTCACAATCAGAGCTAAAAAGAAAATATTATATCGTTTGTCCTTCCAAGGAAGGAAACGTGCTGAACAAAGCTATCCTCTTCATTTCGCTCAACATCCTCTTCATTTACGATAAAACGGAAAAATTTTGACTCGAGTTTCAAAATAAATTCACCTCCGAAAAGGGTAGACTGAAAAAAAGTTTGAGCCGATCAATAAAACTGTAATAACAACCATTTTTCGATTTGAATTCATCTTTAGGGTTTCGTTGCCCCAGGCAGTAACCATTATAGTTTTGGTGGGGTGTTCGACCGTCCATCATACTTTTTTCCCATTAGGGGAAGTAAGGAGAGAGGAAGTAGTCCTAGCCGACTTTACACCCTAGCCGAATTAATCTCGTATGTAAGCCGGCTTTACCCCGTACCCTAGCAAACTTTACCCCGCATCCTAGATGACTTTACCCCGTGCCCAAGTCGACTTTACCTCGTACTCTACGCGACATTACCCCTACACTAGTTGGATTCACCCCGCACCCTTGATGACTTTACCCCGTTCCAAAGCTGACTTTAACACGTAAACTAGCGAATCTTACACCCTACCCTAACCAACTTTATCTAATGGCCTAGCTGAATTTACCCCGTATACTGGAGCGCTTTACCCCGTACTCAAGCCGACTTTACCCCGTACCCAAGCCGACTTTACTCCATACCCAAGCCGACTTTACCCCGTATGCAAGCGAACTTCACCCCGCACCCCAGATGACTTTATCCCATACGTAACGCGGTTTTCTTTTGTTTACATAAAAATGAGAATAAAGTTGCCGTTAAGCAAAAAAGGACACAGCGATATAAACAAAAGAAAAACACGTTACGTAATATATGCACGAACCCTAAGCGACATTACCCCCTACATTAGCCGACTTTATCCCATACCCTGACCGACTTTACCCCGCACCCAAGATGACTTTACCCCACACACAAGATGAATTTACCCCGTATCCTAGCGAAATTTACCCCGTGCCCTAGATGACTTTACCCCGTAACCATCACGACATTACCTCCTAACCTAGCCGAATTTACCTAGTTCCCAAGTTGACTTTGCCACGACACCTAGCGAATTTTACCTCCCACCCTAGCCGACTTTATCCCATATCCTAGCCGACTTTACCCCGTATCCGAGATGACTTTACCATCTGCCCTTGTCCGACAAACGTTGACCCAAGGCAAATTTTTATAGGATACAAAAATGCCACCCTTATCACCCTTATATAAAAATGGAAAAATTGTCCATTATAAAAAATTATAATTTAACATTAAAATTGATCAGACAATTTTTTCTAATATACAAAAAATGTCACCCTTATCTTCATCGTTGAAAATGAAAATATTTTCAATTATAATTATATATTATAATTATATTCAATTACATTTTGTGAAGATTTGTGACGTGGAGGGAGAGGTGCAGATTACGGCATTAAACATTGAAAATATAAATGTGAACAACATTTTTTATTTTTATTCCCCTCTTTCTCCCTTTTTTAAAGTATTCCTCGTTTTCCCGAATTTATAAGAAATTTCCCCTTTTCCTCTTTTATTTTCTTTTTTCGATCTAAATTCATAGAACCCAATAAGAAAATCCAACTGTCTTTTTGTTAAAAGTTAATTCTTTTTAATTGAAAAATGTACTATTAAATTTTTGGTTCAGAATTGATCTCTTTTGATTCAAAATTCGACTATCTTGTTGAAGGTTTAACTATTTTCTTGAAAATTCATTTTTTTCAATTTAATATTAAATCTTTAACTGAAAATTTAACTATTTTATTATTGATTGAAAGTTGATAATTTTTCGTTGAAAATTCGACAATTTCGTGGAAAATTTATATATTTTGTTGTAAATTCGTGTTTTTTGGTAGAAAACTAATCTTACTTATTGAAATTTTAACTATTTTGTTAAAAATTTGTCTTTCTTTTGGTTGAAAATTGAATTTTTCAACTTCATATTTAACTATTCCATGTTTCGTTAAGAACTGATCGTTTTTAGTTTAAAATTCAACTATTTTCCTTAAAAATCTAACTGTTTTGTTAGAAATTCGCCTTTTTGGATTGAAATTTCAATTATTTTCATAGAAAATTCAACTATGAGGTTAAAAATTGAATTTTGTTTGTTAGAGATTCATTTTTTGTTGTTGAAGATTCATAATTTTAGTTGGAAAATTCAACTATTTTGTTGATAATTAAATTATTTTGTTGAAAATTTGATTATTTTGCTATCAATTTAATTATTTCAGAATAAATATTTAAAATTTTATTGGACATTCTTTTTTGGATAGAAAATTCTTTCTTGTAGATTTAACATCATACTATATTCTAAAAACTATGTCTCTCTTGCTTGAAAATTCAACTATTTGGTTGTAAATGCACCTGTGTGTTTGATTTTTTTTTATTCAACTATTTGATTAAAAATCTAACTATTCGTTGAAAAATTCAACTATTTTGTTAAAAATGTTCCTAAACTGTTAAAAAGACATATTTTTTGTTTGAAAATTTAACTCTTTGGCTCGAATATTCGCCTATTTGGTTAAGAATTCAACTGCTTTTGATTGAAGTTCAATCTTTTTTGCTCAAAATTATGATCATTTGTTTGAAAATTCGTCTTTGAAATTAAAAAATTTAACTACATGGGTTATAGTTCATCTATTTTATTGGAAATTCGTTTCTTTTACTTTAAATTCCAACTATTAAGTCTCAAATTAACTTTTTAGTTTGTTGAAAAATAGCTACTTAATTCAAAAATTATCTTTCTTGGTTGAAAATTCATCTTTCAGGGTATAAAAGTCAACTGTTTTTTCAAAACATTCGAATCTTTTGTTTGAAAACTCAACTCCTTCATTGAAAATTCATCTCCTCTGGTAGAAAATTAACCTTTTTCGTTTGAAAATTCAACTATTTTTTTGAAAACACAATAAATTTCTACTTGAAATCTTAAGCGTTTCATAATAAATGCAGTATGGTATTAACTTTAATTTTATTTAAAATAATTTATTCCCCTATTATTCTTCTATTTTCATGAAAAATCGTCTTATTTTCCCTGTCTTGAGAGTATTTTCGGCTGTAAACTCTATTAAAATATTGTGTTTGGACGTTTTGTGTTTTATTTTAAGCGTTTTCTTGAATGAAATTAAAGAAAAATTGTTGACTCAAAACCCCCCTCCCCCTACATACCTTTTTTATAATCGCATGGTGCCTACATTGACTAATTTTTGTTATAAGAGACGCCAAAAAGAACTCTAATTTTCATTTCTAAAGCAAAGTGCGATTTATAATACGCTGTGTATTCTCTTTTGGTATATTTTCTTGGATTTTAATTTTCTCTTCCGGCATATTTTTCTGTTCTATTTCAGTAGAGAGAGGGGGGGAGGGTACAGATATTCTATCTATTCTGGCATATTTTGTCGGAGATGAATTTTTTTAATTCATTAGAATTTACCTAGAATTCTTCGGGATTCCCTATAATTTCTTTCGAATTCTTTAGGATTTTGCCGACAATGGAATTACGTTGATGATGAAATATGCCGGAAAAGAAAAATAATTCCGGCATATTTTTATCATGTGCATAAAACTCGATTTATCACCCAACATCGTTCATTCAATTTGAGCATGTCATCTCGAGCTAATTGCCTTCAGTCTCCTATAATTTTTTTTCTGCAGATTTTTGCTCGGGAAATTTTACTTAGTTGTATACCACTACCAGTGCACAGTTTCGCCGCCAAAGTAAATAAAAAAATCCTGTTTACACGTACCTTTTGTGCAGCGATCGATAACTATGGATCCGTCCACACTTTCTGTACGCATGTGTATTGTGCAGCTGTACATAATTACACGTCATGACACAGTGAGAAATACGTTTTCCATGAATGTGGAAAGTTATATGTGTATATATATATATATATTTATATATATATAAATAATAAATCACCGTAGGAGGACTCCAGAAAACGGTTTTTCAAGGACTCTATATTGGCTTTTATCGATTAATTTTATAGCAATAAAGTTGAATGGATGGATGTATTAGGCAATCGAAATTCCCCTCCGCTTAAAGATAAATCAACTTGTTCAAGAAAATAACACATCCCTAACCGGGATCATTAAATAAATTATGGTCTTTTCATCCGCTAAATACAGATTACGTCAAGCAAAGAAAAAACATACAATAATTTATAATTTATTGAACGTGGTTGGTTCTTCAGATTAAACAAAATGCACAGATAAAATAAATATTTTCAATTTTCTTGCCTAGAATGAGATTTTTTAATTTTAATATCATGTATGCATCAGCTTTGCGAATTTTATAAAAATAGTTTCAAGTAGTTTATTTTAGACGTATCTGCAATTGAATTAGGGCAGAAGCGGGTAAAGTGGCGCGGCGGGAAATGCGGCGGGGTAGATTTTTAAAAAATCTACCTATTATTAACGAGTGAAATTTGGTTCAGTATATGCTATTATGAATGCAATATCAAATAGTAATAAAATCAGGTTATTTAGGATAATTGTTCAATTTTTAAGTTGAAAAGTTTGTTTTGGGTGTTTCTCGTCTATAATGACGGCTTCGAAAAAATCATTGAAGCTTACACTATTTTGGTTCAAACGTATTAAAACTTTGTTAATATTGATCTTCTAACTATTCCAAAGGATTTCATGTGTCATAAATTGGTGAAGTTAGATAATATCTGCACATAAAAGTCTTGTTTCAGTACCATGCGCAAGCGGGAAATGCGGCGCGGACGGCCATGTTAATGGTAAAATGTCGAAATGTTGAATCTTATATGTTCATAGCATTGAATCGTAATCACTCCCAAAATAGAACCTCAAATTTATTTTTTCAAACTGCAAATGAATATAGAAATCTGATTCCACTGAAAGCGTGGGTTCGATTGTGAGAAAATTATTTTTAATTTGCACACAAGTAAAATTAATATTGCGCGCCGCATTACCTGGCTGGTAGGGTAAGTTGACGCACGTGGACTTTTTTGGAAGTCTTGATAATTAAGTATTTTAATTAATAGAGAGTCAATTTTTCATATGAGAAAAGCAAAGCTCAGATATTGATCTACGTGTTACATATTTTTCCATTACATTATTGAATATATTTTTCTATCTACCGATTGATATATGTTATGCGCGCCCCATTACCCGCTTCTCCCCTACATAACATTATAAATGTAAACATTTTAAAATTCCATTATTAACCAAATTTTTTAATATCAAGTTTTAAAAATCTCTGAAACAATAATTAGTCATTAACAATTTTAAATTGAAAGCATTTGAAAATTTAAAGAAAATATTAAACGATTTGTAATTGAAAATATTCTAGATAAAACAGTTTTATATCGGGTAAATTTTGGAAAGTGGATCATATTTCGAATGGCATTAAAATTGAATAATTTGAAATTAAAATTGATTGAAATTGAAAATTTTGTGATCAGAAGCTATCAAAATTGGAAATTTTCAAAACTGGATAATTCTATCATTTCCAATTCAAAGCGCTCGGAATGGAACAATTTTATTTTGAATTGAGGAATCTCGAAATTGAATTACTTCAGATTCAAATTTCGAAAAAAGTACCATTTCTAAACGTTAAAAATAGAATCTTTTTAGATGCGAATTTCGAAAATTGAAACATTCAAAATTTAAAGGAATTCATATTGTATTTTTAAAATTAAAATCGTTCAAGATTGAACACTTTGAAGCTAAAAACTTTTAAATTCAAATAAATTTCCATTCGAAGTGATTAAAATTTGAGAATTTGCAAACTAAATTGAATCTTTCAAAGTCAAAGCTTCTGAAATTCTAGAATTTTGAATTGTTATCAAACTTAATTTAAAACCAAAAAATGATTTTACCAAGAATTGTGATATTAAAACTTTTTTATTTCAATATTATTCATACATCAGCTTTATGAATTTTATGAAAATAATTCTAAATCATTTATTTCAGAATTAGTTATGCTAGTTATTTTAGACGTCTCTGTAATTGTATTGCCTGATATTAAAAATATAAACAATTTAAAAATGCATCATTAAACATATTTGTAAATATCAAGTTTTACAAAGGTTTAAAACAATAATTAATAATTAATAATTTTGAATTAAAAGCATTTGAAATTTAAAAAAAATATATATATATTGAACGATTTTAAATTGAAAACGTTCTACATCAATTTTATATCAAGTAAATTTTGAAAAATGAAACTATTTAAAATGGAATTCAAACTGGATAATTTAGAATTAAAAGTGTTTGAAATTGAAAACTTTTTGATCGGAAGTTAACAAAATTGATAAATTTCAGATAATAATGTTCAAAATTGGACAATTTCATTAGAAAAATTAAAGACCAAACCATCGACAACTGAAATTAAGTGATTGTGAATTCTCTTCTGTTAAAGCTCCTTCAGCTTTAACGAAAAATCCTCATCACGTGCCTCGTCAGAAAAAATGGTCGAAAGCAAATTTTTAGATCGAATTTAAGCAAACGATTTTGTTATCAAACATTTTATTGTACCTTGTGTCTTTTTTCCAAAAATTTAATTAGTTTATTTGTAATGTGATTTTTAATGATTAAAACAAAAACCACGCGTCTTATTAAAAAATTATTTATAAAAAATTTGTCGATCTGTTTTTGGTGAACAACGTTTGTTGATTCATTTTCTTCGAATCTTGTGTTCGTTTTCCAAAAATTTATTTTTCCAATTTTTAATGTTATTTTTTACGTGTAAAATAAAAACTACGCGTCCTATAAAAAAATGATTGGCAACAAATTCGCAGATCTTTTTTAGATAAACAATTTTTGTCAATTCATCTACTAAAATTGAATTATTCTATGAAAAAATAAAAATAAAAAGTAACTTTAAATGGAAAACATTAAAAATGAAAAAAATTCTACTACGGAACGTTGAAAATTAAAAAAAAACAGAACTACATTCAAAACTGAACAAAATTTTAGTTACTAAAAACTGTGATATTAAAACTTCATTTATCCTAAACCCCTTTAAAATTTTAATTATTAAAGTGAAGTAAACTTAAATCGTTTCAAAATTTTAAATTATTAATTATACTAATCGAAATTCAACCATTCTAATTTAAATTTCAAAATTAAAACTTATGAAAGGAAAAAGTTAAAAATTCAGCGTAGAACATAAAAATTCAGAACTCTGAAATAGTAATCATTCAAAATTTAAAAAATTATTCAATTACAAAGGCATCAATTTCAGATAGTTCAATTTTTCTCTTTTTTTATTTTAAATAACACATTGTTTAACTTTTTAATTTAAAATCATTCAATTTTTAACACTTCATTTAGAACTATTATTCATTCTTGAAATCTTTTAATCAAATATTAAAATTTGTTAATGATTCTTTTTCAATCTTCAACTGATAAACGGACAATTTTAACATATGACATGGAAAATTAAAAATAAGAATACAAAACTAGATCGCTATGATTCCATTTTTTAAATTGCACAATTTTAACCCTTGAAATTGTTATTTTTCAGCTAAGTTTGAATAGTTCAATATTTTGGAATATTATTCAATAAAAAATAATTCAATTTTTAATGCCTGGTTCTAAAATTTTCTAATTTTTAAGCCTTGAATTTGACAAATTATTTTCTGAACTTTTCATTGTTTTGAATTTATTCTAGAGGCATTTATTTGAAAATCATTTAATTACAAATATTTTAAACTGAAAATTGTGAAACTATCAAGTCATTTACAATTATTTAATTTAAAACTGACGAAAATTGTACCCAAATAATTTAGATTATTTGAATCTAAAATAGTTAAGTTTAAAGCTGACTATCAAGGCTTTTGATATGAAAATTTTCAATTTCGAAAGATTTAATTGTGAAATAATTGTGCTACCATACCTAATATTTAAACAAATTAAGAAAATTCATACCAAATATTGAAATTTAAAAAATTTTAAAGATGATAAATTCATTATTAATATGTGTCATATCATGTAGTATCATGTAAAATTCAAAGAGTTTGGATAGATTTTTTTACTGAAAAATGTGATTTTTATATACAAAAATCAATATTATGACCAGGATTCGACATTTAAGAATTTTAAATATTGTGACCCTTTAAGTTTTGATTGTTCTAAAAACTTTGCAATTTATATGCTTTCTAATTAAAAACATGCTATGATGATGCATTCAAACTTGAAGGGTGAAAAATTAAACAATTGCAAATTTCGTTTAAAATGTAATTATTCCTAAATTAGCTTTTTAAAACCGAGTCTTTCAAAATAGTTAATTTTCTAATTGTGCATCGCGATTTTGACCCAATTCAATCATCATAATCTAAAATGAAAAATTAATAACTTAAAAATCGAAACATAGGAACTTCAAAGTGAGCAAAGTGAATAGGTTTAAAGATTATTATGTATATTTTTATTGTCGATAAACACGAAAATATATCACTCGAAGAATAATTTTAAACAAAACAATTTCAAACATAATTCATCTAAGCCTTTCCCTCTCTATGAGGAAATTTTTATTTTAAAAGTGACTGATTAATTTCTGAAATAAAAGCACTTGCGTCCTACAGAAGATAAATTAAGAAATTTTGAAGCTATAACTAATTAAAACTTTCTCTTCTTAGTTAGCTAACATTAATGTGTAAATGTCAGCTCCTCTCATTTATTCCAGACTTTTTAATTTGCATGACGTATGAACCTAATAGAATTTTTACACATCTGCACTTAAATTTTGCTCAAATGTTTACAAAAGTATGAAATTGGATAAAATTATATTAAATAACTTTTAGGATGAAGTTTTAACCATTTTGTTGCAAAAAAAGTGGTGCCTTTTTCAAAATAATTTTTTTGACCAATGAGCCATCCATAAATTACGTAACAGCTTGTAGGGAGAGGGGCTTCAAGAAATTATAATGAAAAAGAAATTGCAATAAACGATTTTTATAACGTTATAAAGACTTCGATATCGGTGTAATCAGACTAGCATTTTGATTTTTTTTTATCATTACGTAGAAAAATATCCATAGAAACAAATATTAATATTGTAAATTGTTGTTAAATAATTCTGCACGCAAGTGCAGAATCTTATCTTAAAACTGAACTTCAGGAAAATAAAACATCAAATAATTGATGTGTACTAGTGATTAAAACAAAACAAATTTTTCTTATTTTTATTGCCTAATAACCAATTTAAAATATATGCCAAAAGTACTATGAAATCTAATTAAGAATTAAAAAATTGATTGAATTTAGGATGTTTTATCGTAATAAGATGTTCTTAAAAGACAAATTCTGGGATTCTGAGTCTTTAAGATATTTTTCATTTTCGACACTGATTTATTTTATAGATATCAAGGATTGAAAATTCGCCAACTTGTTTGATTTTGAATGCTTATAGTTTAAAATAATGCAATTTTTAACATCTTTTTGAAATAGTCTATCTTGAAGATTTACAATTGAAGATTCTTCAATTCTTAAGGTTTAATTGATTAATTTTAATTAATTTAATTTAATATGGTTTAATTCTTCAAAAAAACTTTAGAAAGATGTAATTTTGAATGTTTTTTTTATAGTTTGATTTTAAAGATATACAATTAGAAACTCTTAAATTTTAAAGATGTATAAATCGAAATTTGGAATCAAATCAGAATTTTTAATTGTAAATTTCTTGTCTGTATATTTTAGAATTCGAAGTTCTTAAATTTGCAAGATTTACAAGTGAAAGACCTTGAATTTAAAACGAAAATTGAATTAAATATTATTCAATTTTCAAGATTTTTATTTTGAAGGTATGTATTGAAAATTATTGAATTTTAAGGAATCGCAATTTAAAATTCTTCCTCTTTTAGGAATTGAAGATTCATTATTTGGAATGTTTATAGTTTAAAATGATGTAACTTTGAACAGTTTTTTTGGAATATGTATTTCCATTTTAAAGATGTAAAATGGAAAAGTCTGCAATTTTTAAGATTTTCAATGGAAAATTGTTCAATTTTAACGATTTGGAATTAAAAGTTTTTCCATTTGTAAGATTTATACTTCAAGATTCATTAATTTGGAATATTTATAGATTAAAATGATGTAATTTGAAATGTATTTTTTTGAATATTCAGTTCTATTTTGAAGATTTACAATGGAAAAGTCCTCAATTTTAAAGATTTTCAATTGAAAATGCTTCAATTTTAACGATTTAGAATTTAAAATTCTTCTATTTTTAAGATATATACTTACAGATTCATTATTTTGGAATATTTATAGTTTGAAATTATGTAACTTTAAACTTTCTTTTGGAATATGTAGTTCTATTTTGAAGATTTACAATGGAAAAGTCTGTAATTTTTAAGATTTTCAATTGAAAATTCTGCCATTTTAACGATTTGGAATTTGAAATTTTTTCATTTGTAAGATTTGTACTTAAAAATTCATTAATTTGACATATTTATAGATCAAAATGATATAATTTGAAATGTATTTTTTTTAAATACTTAGTTCAATTTTGAAGATTTACAATGGAAGAGTCCTCAATTTTAAAGATTTTCAATTGAAAATGCTTCAATTTTAACGATTTAGAATTAAAAATTCTTCTATTTTTAATATCTATACTTACATATTCATTATTTTGGAATATTTATAGTTTGAAATTATGTAACTTTGAACTTTATTTTGGAATATGTAATTCCATTTTGAAGATTTACAATAGAAAAGTCTGGAATTTGTAAGATTTTCCATTTAAAATTCTGCCATTTTAACGATTTGGAATTTAAAATTTCTCCATTTCTAAGATTTATAATCAAAAATTCATTACTTTGAAATATTTATAGAATAAAGTGATGTAATTTGACATGTATTTTTTTGAATATTTAGTTCAATTTTGAAGATTTACAATGGAAAAGTCTACAATTTTTAAGATTTTCAATTGAAAATTCTCCCATTTTAACGATTTGGAATTTACCATTTTTCCATTTGTAAGATTTATACTTAAAAATTCAATAATTTGGAATATCTATAGATTAAAATGATGTAATTTGAAAGTTTTTTTTTTTTAATATTTAGTTCAGTTTTGAAGATTCGCAATGGAAAAGTCCTCAATTTTTAAGATTTTCAATTGAAAATGCTTCAATTTTAACGATTTGGAATTTTTAATTCTTCTTTTTCTAAGATTTATACTTACAGATTCATTATTTTTTAATATTTATAGTTTAAAATGATGTAACTTTGAACATTCTTTTGAAATATGTAGTTCCTTTTTGAAAATTTACAATGGAAAAGTCTGCTATTTTTAAGGTTTTTAATTGAAAATTCTTCAATTTTAACGATTTGGAATTTAAAATTTTTCTACTTTTAAGATTTCTACTCAAAAATTCATTAATTTGGAATATTCATAGATTAAAATGATGTAATTTTAAATATTGAAAACAATATATTCAGTTCAATTTTAAAGATTTACAATGTAAAATTCTACAAAATTTTTAAGATTTTCAGCTAAAGACTCTTCAATATTTAATGTGTATAAAGAAAATGATGCAACTTTAAATACTTTTTTAAATAGCTCAATTTTGAAGATTTAAAACTGAGAATTATTCAATCTCGAAGATTTAAAATGGAAACTTATTCAATTTTACAGATTTTTACTTAAATATTCTTTAGTTGTGAATACTGAAAATGTATTTCATGAAATAAAGCTAAAAATGTTTGAAAAAATTACGTAACACCGGGTGTGGAGTGGCGTAAAAAAATAACAAAAAATGTGTACACTCAGAAAAAAATGTTCTTAAACAAAAAAAAAAAAAACAGTTTTCTTGGACATAAATAAAAATGCGTTTAAATCAAACAAATCTGGGTTGATTCAACAAAATACTTGATTGATCCAACCAATTTTTTCTGTTGAATCAACCAAATCCTCCATCTACCAAAAGATTTGGTTGAAACAAGTGTAATTTATGTATGGCTCCTAATTACGATACACACACTCAACTCCCGATATAAGACCCCCAGGTTAACGCTATTCCTATAACTGCTGGTTTCCGCAATTTCGTGATGAGAGGAGCTGCAAGGCCGAAAGAGAAAATATGATCAGTCAAGCGTATCAAACAGTTCGAGGGCCGCACTCTCAGCGTGTTAGTTGCATCAGGTTGCATCATGCGTCCAAATCCAACAAAAATTATTCACGCAGCCCTGCCTATTTACGTTTCGATTCTCTGGATTGTTTGGCCTGATTGATTAAAAACTTTTCATTTGATTGACATTAATTAATGCTGTAAACTAGAAGATTATGTAGGTGAGATTTTATCGGACATTTGCAGACTATTCAATATTAACCATAACTTCTCTGAGAGTTTCAAGCTGCTTTAGCTAAAGTTTGTCGACCACTCACGGATAATCACTTACTACCTATAGACCTGATATATCTACATAATCCCAGAAAATATAAAATTCTGTCTACCACTATTTTTAAATTAGGAAATAAAATTAAAATTAATACCACATTTTTGTAATTCATAGTATTTAATAACTATATTTATTAGGGTGATCCAAAAAACGCATTTCGAGCTACAGGGTGAGTCCCCCCCCCCAAAAAAATTTTCCATTTTCGGAGAACAAAAATCCCTAAATTTTTTTTTCGAAATTCGAATGTTAACACTTGCCACCGGGCACTTCAAGATTCCATTTAATTAACATAGGGAAATTTTGGATTTTTGTAAAATTGAGCTCATACTTCAGGGTTTGAGTGAAACGTGCCAACCTTTTTAGGGATTGAAGAGGAGTACCTATAAAATAAAACCATGCTGATAACTTTTATTTTCAACCCACCCTTATCACCCCCATAGCGCCCCAAATATGACCCAAAAATTAAAAAACTACATTTTTACGTATTATTGTTACTTTTTAAGAATTTCCGTCGTCTTTTTCATACAAATAATTACTAATGAACAATTTGAATATTTCCTATGACTCTTCAAACAATTTTTAAATGTTCAAACAAATGTAACTTATTTAAACAATTATTTATTCCCAAAAATTTTTTAAATAATCGTATTTTCTGATTGAAATGTAATAGTTTCTCATTGTTTGGAGTATTAAATTTTTTTAAATACATTATGTAATTATTTAAACAATGACTCGTCGTTTATTCTTAACATTTCTAAAAATTGACCCAGAGATGTCCCGTTTTTTCTCAAATTGGAATCCTATGATACTTTTTGTTGAATAATTATATAACTTTGATGCATATATTTTAATGTTAAATAAATTTCTGTTTGTTTAAACAATTGTGATTTGCTTAAGCAGTTTTTTTTGATAACTTTAAAAAAATTACATAAAATAAAATACATATAATTATTTTTTCGACGGTATAGTGTATAGAAAGAATATATTAACCATTTTTAATCGCTTAAACAAATTATATTTATTCAACAGTTTTTCATAACAAATTATATTTGTTCAAACAATTGAAAAATGGTTAATATATTCTTTCTATACATCATGAAAAGAAATGTATCAAAATTATATAATTACTCAACTAAAAGTAACATAGAATACCAATTTGAGAAAAAATTTGACATATCTGGATCTGGATCAGTTTTGAGAAGTTTTGAAAATAAACAATGAGTGATTGTTTAAATAATTACATTATGTTTTTGAAAAAATTTGCTTCTCTAAGTAATGTCAAACTATTACATTCCAATCATAAAATACGATTATTTTTACAGTTTTTGGGAATAAATAATTGTTTAAATAAGTTGCATTTGTTTAAGCAATTAAAAATTGTTTAGAGAGCCATAAGGAATATTCAAATTGTTCATTAGTAATTATTTGTATGAAAAAGACGTAAAAATGTAGTTTTTTATTTTTGGGTCATATTTGGGGCGCTGTGGGGGTGTTAAGGGTGGGTTAAAAATAAAAGTTATTAGTATGGTTTCATTTCATAGGTTTTCCCCTAGGAGTATGAGTTCAATTTTCCGAAAATCCAAAATTTCCCCATGTTAATTAAATGGGATTTCGAAGTGCCCGGTGGTATGTGTTAATATTCGAATTTCGGAAAAAAATTAGGGTTTTTTTTATCCGGAAATGGAAACTTGGGGGGTGGGGACTTGCCCTCTAGAGTGAAAAAAAAAATTTGCAATGCATTTTTGGACCACCCTAATATCCATATTTTCAGAATTATATATATAATTTTTTTACAATATAAAGATAAACAGACTGTTGCATTTTTGATCAAAAATACCAATTTTCGACAAAAACTAGTAACATTATTATTCTTTAAAAATATTCTTTGAAGGCGAATGATTTTTTAAACAATAACAATTTTAAATAGAAAGCACTAAAATCACATAACAAAAAATTATTTAAGATTGTAAACCTCTTTTTCAAACTAATGTTTTTTGTTAACATAACAGAAGATTGTTATAAAGTTGTAAATATTCTTTGAAACATAATTTTTTTAAATAAGAAATACCAATTTTCGACGAAGAACTCTGATATTATCTAAAATTGATCAAAGATTATAAATCTTGTTCAAAGTATAACGATTTTTTTCGAAAATACCAATTTTAGATGCGAAGCAAAAAAGATCTTTAACATTGTTGTAATTTAGTTTTTGATGGAACGCGCTGTTTTTGCTTTGATTATAAAAAATAACATCAAAAATAAAAGTAATTTTTTTTTAAAAGGACACAAGAGACGGAAGAAAAAGTGAAAAAAATAAAAGTTATTCAACCAGAAAAAGATATACAAATTTTTTTATAAACTCTTGTTATAAAAATATATTGAAAATAAAAAAAGTAATTTTTTAAAAAAAGGGCACAAGCTACAATAACATTTTATTTAATAATATTTTTCGCCTAAATTATATCTAAAAATTTTCTCAAAATCGCTTTACGCTAGGATGTGTATTTTTAGTTCAAATCGTAAAAAATAAAATTGAAAATAAACAACAACAAATATGGAAAAACGGCACAAGTTGCAACAAAATTGTTTTTTTTACAGGATGTGATTTTTTTTCATTATGAAAACAAGACAATGAAAATGCGTATGTTTCAAAACCGTTGCATATTATGAACTTTAATAATATAAATTTATTGAAATGATACATTTTTCAGGGTAGCTGGGAACAAAATGTAATGAAAAATAAGAAACAAATATTAAATTAATCATGGTGAATGAAATTTGTACTTTATTTTGCAATATTTAAATAAGCAATCCCAAATTCTTGAATGATTTACTCGGAATCAGTTGACTTTTCTTAATCAAACTCATTGTCTCCCAATGCAGCAGCTCACTATCTCGGGAACAAGTTTTTATTTTTGGTTCAAATAATAAATATAATAATAATCATTTTTCTGATCATACATTTTTTATCTGAATTCAAAAACACTTCAGCTCGGGAGTAAACTTTTGTTTTATCTTTAAATGGTAATTTCGATTTTACAGAATGTCATTTCGCTCTCCTGAAAAATTTCGATTTTGTCGGTTGTCTAGTTGTCTACTGCAACCCTTCAATTCTTTTTGACAAAAAACTGACGTGAGGTGAATTTTTAGTTGACGTGAAAGTAAAGTGAAAATTAAAGTGAAATTACACAATCGCCTCCCTGGTGTTATTATATAAGAAAATCTTTAATTAAGGAAAAAAAAAATTCGCGCTTTTATTGCGTTTGGAAAATTGCAATTAGGCATGTCACGTGTAGAGGTTTATCCGAGGGTTTATCGATCTACTCGTCAGATCCGTTCCACAATATCGCCCCTTCTAAAGTCCAGAGAAATAATTACTTCTACTTTGATATCTTGACCGACGTATTTCGTGAAAAGATCGATAAGGAACACGAAAAGTAATAAAAAAATTTTCCTCAAATGTCATGGAAAGACCAACTAAATATTACATAATGATGAAATGAACGATGTTTAAATGAGATCAAATGAATGAAAAAATTAAAGTTCAGAAATAATATTTAAGGGGACTTCCATAAACTACGCTACCGATTATAGGGGAGGGGGTCACAGCAAAAACAACGGTTGGTAAAAGTGGCAGGGGGGGGGGGGGAAAATTAACGTTACGATTTCAGATAATATTTAGTACGTTTCCTGAGATAATAAATTTGAAATGAATTAATAGAACCCAATGAGGCAATTAAATTATTTTCAGCTGAAAATGCAACTATTTTGTTAAAAAGTCATCTTTTTTGGTCAAAAATTCAACTTCTTGGTTGAATGTTGAAGTCACGTAGGAACTGCTATTCTTCTATTGCTCCGTGCTTAAACTACTTTGTTCAAAATTCATTTTTTTTTAATTCACGTTTTTGGTTGAAAATGTAACTTTTTGGTTGAAAATTCATTTTCTGTTGTTGTTAAAATTCATTTTCTTATTTAAAAAATTTACTTTTGCATTTTTTGGTTGAAAATTTATCAGTATTTTGTTGAAAATTTGTCCTTTTAGCTTGAAAATTCAACAATTTGATAGACATTTTTTTTCTTTCTTGACTGAAAAATCTTTCTTGGTTGAAGATTCCTCTCTTTGGTTAAAACTTCGACTTTTCCATTTTTTGCAAAATAATCTTCTTCATTGAAAAATCATCATTTGGGTTGAACGCTAATCTCTTTGGTTGAAAATTTATTTTTCTGAATATTCATCGTTTTAGTTGAAAATTCATCTCTGGTTGAAAATTGAACTATTTTGTTAAAAATTCGTTTGTTTATTTTTGGTTGAGAATTAATTTTCTGAACTAAAACTGCAACTATTCCATTTTTGGTTGAAAATTGATATTTCTAATTGAAAGTTGTTCTTTTTTAGAGAAAAATTCAACTATTTGATTTGAAATTCATGTATTGTATTTAAAATTCGTCTTTTTTGTAGAAAATTAATCTTCTTGGTCGAAAATTCGTAATTGTTGGTTCAATTCAACTGTTCTTTTATTTATTTAAAATTAAATCCTTTTTGGTTGAAATATCAACTACTAGGTGTTTCGTTATAAACTCATCTTTTTCGGTTGAAAAATCAGCTACCAAGTTTAAAGTTGAACAACTTTTTAAAAAATTCTTTTTTTTGCTGAAAATTCTTTTTTTTTTTTTTTTTTGCTGAAAATTCGTATTTTCGGATTTAAAATTGTACCGTTTTGTAAAGCAATTCGCATTTTCAACTTAAAAATTTTGAACGATTGTATGGAAAATTCAATTTCTTTGTAGATAATTAATCTTTTTTACTTCAAAATTCAACAATTTTATAGAAAATTCATATTTTTTGGTTGAAAATTCTTTTTTGGTTAAAGATTAAACTACTTGGTTAAAAGTTGAAATAATTTGTTCAAAATTCATTTTTTAGATTCACCTCTTTGGTTGGAAATTAAAAATTTTTATTGAAAATTCATTTTTTGTTGTAGTTAAAATTCATTTTCTTATCTGAAAATTTCACTTTTCCATTTTTTAGTTGAAAGTTTATCATTTATAAGTTGAAAATTCAACTATTTTGTAGAAAATTAATGTATTTTGTTTAAAATTCGTTTTTTTTTTTGTAGAAAATTAATTTTTTCGGTTAAAAAATCGAAATTTTTGGTTGAATTCAACTGTTTTTTTATTTACAATTAAATTCTTTTTGATTGAAATATCAACTACTAGATGTTTCGTTGAAAATTCATCTCTTTCGGTTGAAAACTCAACTACCAAGTTTAAAGTTAAACTACTTTTTAAAAAATTCATTTTTTTTTTGCTGAAAATTCGTATTTTCGGATTGCAAATCGTACTCTTTGTAAAACAATTCGTCTTTTTGGCTTAAAAAATTAAAACATTTGAGTAGAAAATTCAATTACTTTATAGATAATTCGTCTTTTCTACTTCAAAATTCAACAATTTTGGTTGAAAATGCATATTTTTTGGTTGAAAATTGTTTGTTTGTTGAAAATTCATCTACTTGGTTGAAAGTTGTGATAATTCGTTAAAAATTCATTTTTTAGATTCCCCTCTTTGGTTGAACATTTGAATTTTTGATTGAAAATTCGTTTTTTGTTGTAGTTAAAATTCATTTTCTTATCTGAAAATTTTACTTTTACATTTTTGGGTGGGAAGTTTATCATTTATAAGTTGTAAATTCAACTATTTGGTAAAAAATTATTGTATTTTGTTTAAAATTCGTCTTTTTTGTAGAAAGTTAATCTTCTTGGTTAAAATTCGTAGTTTTTGGTTGAATGCAACTATTTTTTTTAATTTTTTTTTTTTATTAAAATTAAATCCTTTTTGGTTGAAATATCAACTACTAGATTTTTTTGTTGAAAATTCATCTCTTTCAGTTAAAAAATCAACTACCAAGTTTAAACTTAAACTATTTTTTTTTAATTCATTTTTTTTGCTGATAATTCAGATTTTTAGATTGAAAATGGTACTGTTTGTAAAACAATTCGTCTTTTTGACTTGAAAATTCAAAACGATTGAGTAGAAAATTCAACTGCTTTATAGATAATTCCTCTCTTTTACTTCAAAATTCAACAATTTCGTTGAAAATTCATATTTTCTGATTGAAAATTCTTTTTTGGTTAAAAATTCTTTTTTGGTTAAAAATTAAACTACTTGGTTGAAAGTTGAAATAATTTGTTAAAAATTCATTTTTCTAGATTCCCCTCTTTGGTTGAAAATTTTGATTTTTCATTAGAAATTCATTGTTTGTTGTAGTTAAAATTCATTTCCTTATCTGAAGATTTAACTTTTTAATTTTTTGGTTGGAAATTTATTATTTATAAGTTGAAAATTTAACTATTTGGTAGAAAATTGATGTATTTTGTTTAAAATTCATCTTTTTGTAGAAAATTAATCTTCTTGGTTGAAAATTCGTAGTTTTTGGTTGAATTCAACTGTTTTTTTTTTATTCAGAATTAAATTTTTTTGGTTGAAATATCAACTACTAGATGTTTTGTTGAAAATTGATCTCTTTCGATTAAAAAATTAACTACCAAGTTTAATGTTAAACTATTTTTTTTTTAATTCATTTTTTTTGCTGAAAATTCATATTTTTGGATTGAAAATTGTACCTACTGTTTTGTAAAACAATTCGTCTTTTTGACTTAAGAATGTTGAACAATTGTGTAGAAAATGCAATTGCTTTATAGATAATTCGTCTTTTTTACTTCCAAATTCAACAACTTTGTTGAAAATTGATATTTTTTGGTTAAAAATTCTTTTTTTGGTTAAAAATTAAACTACTTGGTTGAAATCTGAACTACTTCGTTGAAAATTTATTTTTTCAAATTCCCCTTTTTGGTTGAAAATTTAAATTTTTCATTAAAAATTCATTTTTTGTTGTAGTTAAACTTCATTTTCTTATTTGAAAATTTTACTTGAAAACACATTAATTAACTGTTTTAATGAACTTCAATTAAATTATCTCCATGCATAGAGCATTGGTAAGATATTGGCATAAGCAAAATATATTTTACTTTATATTTGAATTTTATTCGTGCATTTTCCTTTATGTGCGCCGCATTCGCCGCTGCTCCCCTAATTTTAAATTTGTAGAAATAAATGACGAAAATCCGAAAATGCCCTTTATAATTTCGTACGGATCTCTGGTCTGGAATGGGTTGAGAAGATAAGAATGCCATCCATTACGAAATAAAATCAAATGTGACAATATTGATACAGCAATAACCCGTAAATTAAATTTCTTCAATGAACAATTGGACATCCTTCATGAATTGACTTGAACCCATGGTAAACACAAAATTTTCCAGCCACCCTATTTTAAGCGCCGTGCCGCCGATATTACCCTGGTATCCATTCACCCTAATTTCGCGCGCGAGTAGCGCCATGAATTATAACTTATAATCCTAATAATGCAATGTGTCTCCGTTAGCGATACATCGCGCACAGTATGTACTATGTACCAACCCCCTTAACCTCGGCAAGGTTCACAACCCCTAGGCTCTCGGCAACAAAGGCAAAACTACATCCTATAATGCATGTTGAGAAAATCAGAACGGAAGAACCAAGAACGAAGACTCTAATATTTATGTCCATTTTGTAATTCCGATATCTCGAGTATCACGTGGTCGTGATGTATGACAACGAGGGTTCGTCTTCGATATCGCGGCTCGATGCAAAAAGGGGATGAGGATGGGTCTCTGGTCTCTCTGAAAACAGCGAAATGGAGCATAGAAGTGGACCGAACGTGACGAAGGGTGAGGGTCTCTCTTTCCAATGACTCACGAATAAATGCTATCTCAAATCACACCCATGCTATCGCCATCGTCATTTATTTATGAAATGTTTTGTACGCTGCACGCCTCTCGAGGGCGAGATACGTACGCGGTTTGGGATCGCAGATATGGTATATGGGTGACATGTAATGCTAACTGACACCTATTCGGCTTGTTATGTAACCCCTGCATGAGTTTGTTATACGAAAGTATTTCTGAATTATTAACCATTTATGAAGCCCAGAAGACCAACGAATTCGCGCGTTATTACATGCTCCTCATGCATTTCCGATGACCTGTGAGCATCCGGAGGAGAAGAGCTTCGATACCACAATTTTCCAGCTTTCAAAATTTTCTATTCTTCCCAAATTTAATGTGGACCTTGGTTACATATGAATTGAATCCCAGCTACTCAAGTATCGTTTTAGTAGTGTACAGAAAAGTAGAAATACTTGTGAAAGAAAATAAGGGTAAAGTCAAAGCGGAAAAAGTACAGAGTTGGTCGGTTTAGAAATACAATAGACCGTCAGCCGACAACTTAATAACAACGTCATAGGTACCAACAAGGACAATTTTCACCTCTGAGATTAGCAATATAATTAAGAACTTGAAGAAAACGCTAAAATAAATACTGTGGCTAATATATACCTCACAGGCTGTCTGAGTTGATAAATTTATGTATCGAGATGGGGGAAGTTCCAGATGATTGGAAAAGGCGATCATCGTTCGTCAAGTCCCGTACTCAAAATATAATCCAAAATGCTCATTAATAGGGCAATGAAAATAACAGAAGAAAATACCTGGGCAGTCCAATGTGGATTTATGCCAGGAAGATCATGTGAATGTTTTCTGTGCATTTGTTGACCTGGAAAAAGCGTTTGACGAGGTGGATAGAAGTAAGCTTTGGGAAGTCCTAAAAGAGTATGGAATCAATAAATGGCTCTTAAAAGCAATAGAAACAATATATACAGATAGCAAAGCGAGTGTGAAGGTAATTTGACGAATAAGTGATTGGTTCGAAATTAGGCAAGGTGTTAGGCAAGGATGCGTTATGTCCTCTTGGCTTCTCATTACACTGGAGTACCGCTTTACCGGGACCCCATATACCAGATAAGGTGGTCCAAGGGTGCGAGAGAGAGGCTGTTGCAAGGTCAGCGGAGGTGCGCAGTTTACGGTTTGGCGCTATAAGAAGCCACAAGCAACATGGCAAAGAAGAACGTTTTGTAGAGTCCCGACTTAGTGTGAAGGCCATTGAGGGTACCCCCGAAATGCTTGATAAAGCGGGGCTCGAGTGTATATTCATAGATAAGTGTATAAGAATGGCCCTCTTCGGCGAAGAAGGTGTGGACCTTGAGACAGTGAAGGTGCGTGGGTTAGCGTTTGCAGATGATTTAGTCGTCATGGCAGAGTCAATCGAAGGCTTACAGAGAATGTTGAGGAAACTGAATACTAGCATGAAGGACATGGGCCTTAAAATTAACGTGAATAAAACAAAAAATACCGCGTTTGGAGGAAAGGGTATAGGAAGTTTATCGGCAGTATAGGAGCCATTACCGGGAGCAAAAATA
This sequence comes from Andricus grossulariae, assembly GCA_011634705.1. Taxonomy (NCBI): domain Eukaryota; kingdom Metazoa; phylum Arthropoda; class Insecta; order Hymenoptera; family Cynipidae; genus Andricus; species Andricus grossulariae. The sequence continues at coordinate 59,928,728 of JAABKJ010000755.1, forward strand.
TAACAAATGAAGCTAAAAATGCAATATATAACTCTGTACTTGCACTCAGTGTGCTTTACGGTAGCGAGACCTGGATCTACCAAGATTCCTGCGCAATGTCTGCGGTAAAACGCTAATGGACAAAGTCAGTAATGAGAGGATTTTCAAAGAATGTGGTGTAGAGGAAACACTGTTTGACAAGAGTGACAGAAATTTGTTGAGAAGGTCAAGGCATGTTGGGAGAAGAAAAGAAGAACGACTGACGAAACAAGTATATCTCAGCTAAAGTAAATGGTAGCGTATCCAGAGGCAAAAAAAAAAACAGAAACACATGAGCTTTCGTTCTATGAGATGATGCTGAACTTAGCTGAATGCTCGTCCAAATATATTCAAATTTGTAATAATTTTGATAAACGTACAAAGTATCGCAGAAACCTACCCATAATATAAACAAAATCAAAGTATATAGCAATATATGAATATTTTTTAGGTTAATACTAATAAAAAAATTTAATTACACGTTTACTCTTTATTTTGGCCATGCGCATCTTTTTTGGTTAGAACTCACAACTGTTTGATTGAAAATTAATCTGTTTTGATTGAGAATTCATTTTTTTTATTGAAAATTCAACTAATTAGTTGACAGTGGGACTACTTTAATAGAAATTAATTTTTTTGACCGATGGTTCGTCCTCTTAGTTAAAAATCCTTTTTTCCGTTCAAAGTTTAACTATTTGTTTAAAAATTATTTTTTTTTTTAGTTGAAAATTATTCTTTTTTCGACTGAAAATTGAACCATTTCATATTTGGTTGAAAATTCCTGTATTTTGTTATAAATTGAAACCTTATCTTTTGAAACCTTATCTTTTTGGTTGTAACCTTATCTTTTTGGTTGATAACTCATTTCTTTGATTGAAAATGTAACTATTAGGTTGAATATTCCTTTAAAAATTCATGTATTTTGTTAGAAATTAATCTATAATAGTAGATAATTAATCTTCTTGGTTGATTTACGGAAAATTGAACTATTTTGTGTTAAGTTCAAAATTTATCTGTTTTGGGTGAAAATTTAACTATTTTGTTGGCAATTCATTTTTTTTGTACAAAAGTAGTCTCATGTCTCATCAGTTGACACTTAATCTTTTTGGACAAAAAGTAAATTATTTGGTTAAAATTTAAGTTTTTCGTAGTTGAAGATTAATAATTTTAGCAGAACATTCACTTACGTGCCTGAAAATTGAACTATTCCATTTTTGTGGAAATTTTATCTTTTTTTTTATAGAAATTCAATCTTCCTGTTTGAAAATTTGCTTTTTTAGTTAAGAATTAATTTTTTAGCTTAAAATGTAACTATTCAATTTTTTGCTTAAAAATTTATCTTTTTTATTTAAAAATGCATAAGCTTAAAAAGCTTAAATTCGAAAATATTTGGTTACAAATTTCTTAATTGCTTCTAGTTTGAAATTCAAATATTAAAAATATCAGGACTATTTCACCATTAAATCTTTCAAAATTGCACAGTTTCATATTGAAAACTTTGGTAGAACGTTTTATATTTAATAATTTTAGATTCAAGTATTCTCAATTGTAAAGTTTCCTTTTTGTTAGTCAATTGTAAATTTAATAACTTCAAATTTAAATACTCTAAATTGTTTAGTTAAAAATGAAAAAAAATGTAATTAATTTTTATTTGAAAATGGTTCAAAATATTGAGAATTTTAAACTCAACTTGGAAAAAAATTATTTTCAATTTTTCCCTTTCTTGAGTTTCATATTTGCAATTAAAATTTAAATGATTGATTTAAAAAATTTTAATTAATGATTTAAAATTTGGTGATTTCTAAACCACGTAAATTAACTCAAAATAATTGAAATTTTCAAGGGTTTGGTGCAAAAAAGTTTTATTGTCACTATTCTTGGCGACTAAGAAATTCGTTTAATTTTCAACGTTCCATAGTAGAAATGTTGTCATTATTGTTTCCCATTTAAAACGACTTTTCACGTTAAAAGTTTTGTAGAATAATTCAATTTTAAATGTTTATAATTTAATATTTTTTCATCTCAAACGGTGAAAATGACGGTGAATTTATTCGTTGGTCATAGAAAAAATTGCCTAATAAATTTAAATGTTAAATTATAATTTTTGTATGCTATAAGAATTTTAAATTCTATAATTTCATGAACGATTTTGAAACACTAAATTTAGTTTTAAAATTAAAATGGTTAAATTTTGATCACTTCGAATTGAAAATTATTTAAATTCAAGTTTTTAATTGTACATTTTTTGATTTTCGAAATTCGTATCGGAAAACATTCCATTTTTAACATTTTAAAATTATCCTATTTTCGAAATTTTAATCGGAAATTATTCAATTTCGAGATTCTTCAATACAAAATAAACTTGTTTAATTTTGAATCCTTTGAATTAGAAATGTCACAATTCCAACTCCTTTCTAAATAAATGGTCCAATTTTCGAAATTTCAGTCTGAAATTTTTCAATTCTGAAAACTTGTGATTAACATTTTTTATATTTAAAACACTTTCAAATTTAAATGATTCAAGTTTAAACGCCTTTATTTGGAAATGATACAAGTTAAATTCTTTTTTATTATATTCGAAATATTGTCCTTTTTCAAAATTTTAGATAATCTAAAATTGTTTGATTTGTTTTAAATTTCTAACGCTTTCAATTATATTTCTTGTTTTATTTATAGATTTGAAAATCCTACTCTCTAAATCTGGATAAGTGAGTAGATTTTAAGTTGATTAAATGTTAAAAAATATTATAAAATAAATAAAATTCTAATTACATAGTGAGTTTGCGACTTCACACAGTTTCAACAAAATGTTTTTTTGTCTCCACTTTTCCTGGGGATAATACAAATTAGCTGATTCTATTTAAAACTCCTCGAACTTTGTATTGATGATATATTCAACGAGAATATTTTTAAATTGTCGAACGGAAACTTGGTTATATTTTAATAGAGTAGATGTCCATTTGTGGAAAATGTACTTTCCAATTAAATATTTTACTTGCCCATATATCAAGTATTCGTTCGTCTATCCAAAAATAACTATTTAAAAAAATCCTTGTTGCCAGTGCAATATTACTAACCATATGGTATAAAATTTAATGATTGATAATTGAAAATCATGTATTTCACCTGTCGATAAAATTATTTCTCTGGCATCATTAATATTATATATACGAATTTTTAATTATAAAATTTTCGATAATTGATTTTTCGATCGATTTGGTTCACATTTAGTCCTCATCAAAATTGGAGAGATATTTAGAAATTTTGAAAAGATACAAAAATTATTTTAAACTTGAACAGAGTTTAACAAATTTAAAGCAAAATGTAGATTTTTGAAGATTTGGAAGATTTCAAGAGAATAACAAAATATCTTAAGATTTATGGGAAAATTAAACAAGATTTCAAAACATTACAGAAGATTCTTTATTTTCAAAACTTAATATCAAGAGAATATTCAAAATTTTTTTGAAAATTTGAAAAGATTTTCAAAATTGTCAAAAAGAATCCGGAAGATATTTTATTTATTTTATTTTTTTACATTTTTTCTTTTGCTCAAAGTTTTTAAAATACTGCAAAATAAAAAAAATGCTTAGAAATTTTCTGGATACTTTTTCAATATATCTGAAATCTTCAAAAATTATTTTGAATTTTCTCGAGAAGCCTAGGAAAATTATATTTATATAACCTCAAAACAAAAAAACAAAGAAACTTAAAAAATAATAAACCATTCGAAATTTCTATTTTGAAATAAAAATTATTTTTCACTTCATATTATAATTTGAATAAAATTATTTTTCTTTCTATAGTGAAAAATCTTTTTTGGTTGAAAAATCAACAATTGTGTTAAAAATTCGTCTTTTTGGATTGAAAATTTTTTTCTTTTGGTAGAAATTTCCTGTGTTTTTATTAAAATTGCAACTATTTGTTTTAAAATTAAAATCTTTTTTTGATGAGGATTCAACTACTTTCTTGAAAACTCGTCTTTTTGCAAGAATTCAATGTTTAGTTTTAATATCAACTATTATATATTTCGTTGAAAATTTATATTTTTCGTTGTTGAAAATTCAACTACTTCATTCAAAGTAAAACTACTTTGTTGAAAATTGTTTTTTTTTTCGCAGAAAATTAATCTACTGGGTTGAAAATTCAACTTTTTGGTGTAGAAATCAACTAATTGGTGAAAAGTTGAACTAATTTCTTAAAAAGTAATTTTTTGAGTGGAAGATTCATCACTCTAATTGATAATTCTTCTTTTTTGATAGCAAATTTTTCTTCCTAGTAGAAAATTGATATATTTGGTTGAAAATCCAGCTATTTGGTTGAAAATTTTTTTAAACTTCATATTTCTCAATAAAAAATTTAAACCGTTTTCTAGAAAATTCATCTCTTTCAAAAAATATTTATTCTTTTCTGGTTAAAAATACAACTGGTTGAAAATTAATCGTTTTTGATTAAGGATTCAACTATTTTGTTGAAAATTTGTCTTTTCTGGATGAATTCACATGTTTTAATTTGAAATAAAAATATTTTTTGATTGAAATATCAAGTATTGCATTTTTCGTTGAGAATTCATTTTTTTGATTAAAAATTAAACTATTTGCTCAATGATTGACTGAAAATTTAAAAATTAAATCTTAGAGGACAACCTTAGAAAGGAAAAACAATTTTTAATACATAATGAAAATTTCGAATAACTATTCTTTAGGTTTATTTGTTTTTTGGGTTTTAAAGTTATATGAATATAATTTTCCTAAAATTCTTTTTAAAAAAATTAAAAAGTAATCCCTTTTAAGGATATTCTAGGCGTACAGTCAAGATCAAATTTACTTAATCTTTAATTTGATTTATAAAATTAACAAAAAATGGCCTATTGATTATTGCAATAAATTTAAGAAGAAAAATCCAAGCCTAAATAGTTTTAAAAAGCTGAGGTCATTATTGTTTATTTGAATATAGTTATTTGCATAATTGTTTTTTATTGTCCGCCTTAGGCAAAAGTCATAATTTGCATTCAATTTTAATTTACAAAAGCTCATTCTATTCCTTGAAAGGTTCTTTACTATTATATTTATGACTTTTTATGAAAATTATTTTATTTAGAAAAAATATGTACAATTATTTTTAGTTCGTAATTTTTTTAATTAAAAAATTTGCTAAATAATACCTAATATGAACGTGACGAATATAATTGTAAAGAAGTTTTCAAGGAATAGAATGAGCTTTTGTAAATTAAATTTAAAATACTCTTACACGGTTAAATTAAGACTTACAAATTATATAATAAACTGTGGAAAATATTATAGATGTTTTTTATATTAGGAATTTTCGCTGAAAAGTAGTATTAAAAAAAATTAATATATAATCATATAGTTTCGAAGGTCATTAAAAATTTCTAAAAATGTTAGGTTGTGTTACGTTTTTTAACTCGAAATTAGTATTTTAAAACAAAAATCATCATCAAGATTCCCAATTTTCGACAATTTTAGGTTATGTTGGCGTTTTACATCGGAAATGGGTTTTTTAAAATACAATATTATTAGACATTAGACCTCAAAGATAAGATTTTTTTGAACAATTTACGGTATTCTGATTCGTTAGCGTTTTTTGCCGGAAGTTGAAAATTTTTATCAATAAATTATTAGATTTTGAAAGATTATATTTTTTCAAACAATTTCAGGTTACGTTAGATTTTTACACTAAAGACTGGTATTTTAAAACAAAAATCATTTTGGTTCGAACTATATTTGCAATATTTGAACAGTTTCAAGATTTATTAATATTTTCTACAGTAACAAATTGTCAAAAAACATCACAGTTAAAAAATGTTTTGTTTAAAAAGTTCTGTTTAGAGACGTAAGCTTGAAAAAAAACGTTTTTTTTTATTTTACGAATACAAATTTAATTTTCCAATTGTTTGAACCTATTTTTTTAATTTCAAAAATGAAATGTACTGAGTTTTCTGGCATTATTAGAAATTATTTATGTGAAAGTAAAATTATTTCCAAAATCACACTATAACTAAAATTTTCTATTATCATTAGAAATTATTTCTGTGGAAGTGAAAAGTTTCTTTTCTGCAAATTGCAAAATTTAATCTTAAAGAAAGATCTTAGAGATGAAAAATAATTTTCAATACAAAATAAAAATTTCGAATAACTATTTATTCTTCATATTTATTTGTTCTTTTTTTGTTTTTAAAGTTATATGAATCAAATCGTATAATCATATCTCGCCTCGAATCTCGTCTCGAATCTCGTCTCGAATCTAGTCATGAATCTCGTCTCGAATCTCGTCTCGAAGCTTGTCTCGAAGCTCGTCTCGAATCTCGTCTCAAATCTCGTCTCGAATTTCGTCTCTGTATTAACACTGTATTAAAAATACAAAATTGTCAAATACATTATAGTTAAATAATTATTCAAATATTCTATAACATTTTTTTCCAAAAGAAACATTTGATGAAAACATTTACGTTGAACTAAGAATACAAATTGTCAAAAAACATTATGGTTGAAAAATTGACGAAAAAACTTTTATCTTCACAAAAATAATTTCAAATGATAACAGAAAATAAAATGTACTGAATTTTTCCTCATATAATACTTTTTTTCATTATAAAAATGTTGAAATTTTTTTTTTTAGAATACTTGAAGAATTATTTAAGAGAATACTGAATTTTATTGTGAGTACTGAATTTTCTGTTATTATTAGAATTAGAAATTATTTCTTAACAGGTAAATTTTTTTCAATCAAACTGTAGTAAAAATTATACAAAATTATCAAGATATTTTATTTAAATAAATTTTCAAGTTATTCTAAAAAAAAAATTATAAATAATTTTTAAAATAAGAAAAATTATTATATGAGGATATACTGTAAAAGTTTTTTTTAAAGAATTCTTCAATCATAATTTTTTGTGGCAATTGGTATTCTTACTACAGTGTAAATGTTTTTCATCAAATGTTCTTCGCTGAAAAGATTTTTTATAGAATATTTGAATAATTATTTACATATAAATGTGTTTGATAATTTTGTATTTTCATTACGATGTGATTTTGAGGGGAAAACATTTTACTTTCATACGTCACTATAAAAATAAAAAAAATTAAATTTTAAGGAATAGTTAAAGATTGATTAATAATTACTAATAAAATAAACAATAACACAAAATTTTAATTTCAATTCAAGAATTTTATATAATTTCAACAACTGCAATATTAACCAAAGAATAACATTATCAATTGTGAAATTTCGTACCTACAAGAAATTATGTAATTTTCACAGATTTAATCAAATTCACCGATGAGGGCCACCATTAGGTGTCGAAACGTTTGAAGCAATTAGTTTTTAATTCACGTGACCCTATAGCCAACAACGTACATTAGAATTCTCTAAAAAATGTTGTATTAATATTAATTTTATATTTAAACGTAAAAATTGCGTGAGACAAAGAAATTGTTTTTTTTTCTAGTGTAGCAAAAAAGTGGTTATATTTGGCTAGACCCTCATTTGTCTTTATTTACAGATGTTAAATATTGCGTGTCGAAAATTCAAATCAGAAAAGTAACTTTTACCGAGAAATCAATCCCTCCACTATTTTCTTTTAAGAACACTTATCCGCTTTCCAAAATAGCAAACATTTTTGGCTCACATTACCCCCTTTAGTATCTTCTTACACTACGTGCACCCTAGTTTGATTCGAAGGAACACTCGAAACACGAAAACACATTTAACCCTATTTAACTTGTTCCTATTTATTTAGTAATTCGAACAGTAAGCACTAAGTATTCGGATATGGTGGTAGCAGAAAAGAAAACTATTGACCTCCCCAAAATGGAAAAGTTGTGTTACGTCAGTTCCAACACTTTTGCATGAGCGATCCAATGATTCCGAACAATAGGGACAAAACGTGAATGGACCATGGGGGCGAAATGGACTTTTGATTTTCTTTCAGCTCACAAAACGGGCCAAAATGTATTGTGTTCAAAAATCATCATCTACATTAACGAAAAGTCAACAAATCCCATATGACCCAACACAATAAACGTGTTTTTACTGCCTTTTAGGCAAAGTGCTTTTACGAACCTGTTTCACCAATTCGATCAAATATTTTCAACCCTCATAATAATCTTAATGCGCAATTTTTTTACACACAATTAAACAAATTAAATTATGCAATTTGGATCTATTAGACTGATTACGAGATTGCATGTGATTGAAAATTATTGCATGTGAACACAAAAGATTACAAGTATTATATTTATGCAAGAAAGGACAATTTATTTTTAATTAGGTGTTCTAAATTAATCAATTTTCAACTTTATGCTATTAAAAATGAACAAAATTTAAATTATGAGTTTTTAAACATTAATAGTGTATTTCAAACAACAACAAAAAATATTAGTCAAAGTAGACTACATGCGCTTACCAAGAAGGGTGTTGTAGCCTATTAAGTCGTTCAAATCTCCCCCTCCCTTTCCCCTCTCCTCCTTTCATCCCCTCTTTTACCCCTCATCTCATCACTCATCTCGTTTTGAATCTCGTCTCGAATATTGTCTCGAACATTGTCTCGAATATTGTCGCTAATATTGTCTCGAATCTCGTGTTGTATTGAATCTCATCTTGAATCTCGTGTTGTATTGAATCTCGTCTTGAATCTCGTCTCGATTCTCGGCTCGTATCTCGTCTGGAATCTCGTCTGGAATGTCGTCTCGAAGCTCGTCTCGACTCTCGTCTAGAATCTCGTGAAAAAAGTACGACTGAAAAAGGATTTCGATCGATGTTTGAGAATTATAAATTAAAGATGTTAAAAAATTAAAGAAAAACATTATTGCAAAAATTGAAAACTGAACAATTTCGAACCTTATGGGTCAACATTGGAAAACTATAAATTGCGAGAACTATAAGGTGTGAATGTGCGAATATCTTAAATTGAAGCGTAAAAAGCTAATCGAATTTTATATTTGAACTATATTTACAAATAAAGAAAGTCTTATTGAAGAAGTTTTACAAAGTAGCATGTGTGAGCTGTGTGAAAGTGTGATATTATTATTATTATTATTATATATCATAATTATCGCAAATCTCGCACTCATTGTTGTCAACTATCTGATTGGTTGCACCGAAAGGTTGGTGAATATTATCCATGCTTTTTTATTGTGATTTCAAAGTATGTGATAAAAATAAAAAAGACGAAAGAAATAAAAAAGAGAAGGAAGGGGATTTGGTTGGTTGCCTTCTCAGTTTTCTTTCCTCTTTTTTATTTTTGTCCAAAGAAACCAATTTTTGTTTTCTTTTCAGGAATTACAATAGGAGCATTTTGTGGTGTTCGTCCAAATTTTATCGTAAGATTCTTGGTTTATTTTCAAGAATTTATACATTCACTTGAGTGTTGGACGTTAAATGGGATTTTGAATTTGATTTTAATCTAATTTAAGATTTTTAAATTTGAACATTATTTGGTCAGAGGAAAGTCAGGGATTTAGAAAGAAAATCTTGCAAAAGTCAGAGAATTTCTATAACCTTTTAATACCTGTCTACCAGAATAAATTTGAAAATTTTCAATTTTAATTTGAAATGTTTTTATTCCATTTATAAAAGATTCAAGGTTAAAAATGTTATAAATTTAAGATTTTGATCTTCAATTATTATTAAGGGTCAAGAAAAATGAAAAATTGATTAGGTAAAAATTAGGGAATTTTTAAAATGAAGTTTTGCGGTAACCCTGATATAATAATCTTGTTCTGTAGTAATTTATTTGTTTTATATTTATATTTCTTTTCTCGCAGTTGCTTCCTCCTGAAGATTATCTTTTTTTGATATAAATTTTATTATTGGTATGAAAATTCGACAATTTTGTTAAAAAGTCATACCTTTCGGTAGAAAATTCACCTATTTCGTAGAAAATTTACTTGTGGTTTAAAATTCATATTTTGGTTTTGAAAAGTCAACTAAAATCTTTTTAAGATGAAAATTCAACTATTTTTTTCTAAATTTGTCTTTTTATTTTAAGAATTCATATATTTAGTAGAAATTGCAGCCTTCTTAGATACAAAATTCAAGTATTTAGTTAAAAATTCAACAATCTCGTCAAAAAGATATCACTTTTGGTTGAAAATTCAACTGTCTTGTTGAAAATTCGTCTTTTTGGGTTGCAAATTCAAGTACCTTCGTAAAAAATTTACTTACTTAAAATTCATATTCTGAACTATTTTTTTGAAATTTCAACTATTTCGTAAAATTTTTACTTTATTTTTAAATTCACATTTTGGTGTTGAAAAGTCAACGGAGATCGTTTTTGGATGAAAATTTAAATATTTTGTTCGAACATTCTGTTTGAACCAGTTTGTTAAAAAATCATTTTTTTGTTTGAAGATTCATATGTTTAGTTGAAAATTCATCTCTTTGGTTGAAAGTTGAACTATTTTGTTGAAAACTGATATTTTGTAATTGAAAATTCAACTGCGTGTGTAAAAGTTGAACTACTATGTTGAATTTTTTTTTTTTTTTTGAATGAAGGATTTTTTTGCTGAAAATTCAATTTTTATACAGAGAATTCGTCTTTTGGCTTGAAGTTTCAACAATTTAGATGAACTTTCTTTTCATGACTGAAAAATCTTTATTTGCTGAAAATTCGTCTCTTTGGTTTTAACATTCATTTTTTTAATATGAAATTTCATCAATCTTGGTTGAAATATCAACTATTACACTTTTTGTTGAGAATTCATCTTTTTGATTTAAAAATTCAATTGTTTTGTTGAGAATTTAATATTTTGTTGAAAATTCAAGTGTTTTGTTAATAAGTCATCTTTTATGGAAGAATAATCTTTTTTTTTTGTTGTTGTTTAAAATACAGAATGAGAAACAATCCTTAAAATTGTTACACCTTAAAATAGGGTCGCATTAAATTAAAATGTCCAGGATAATTTTACTGAATTTAATGCGAAACCACTTTTAAGATGTAACAATTGTAAGGATTGTTTTTTACTGCGTAAGTAAATAAATTTGAAAATTTAAAATTTGTATCTGAAATATTATTTTATTCGGTTTATAAAAGATCCTATGTTAAAATTGCTACAAGATTGAAAATGCTGGTATTTGAATGTTAATGGGAAGGGTGTGGCATAACAGGCTTTATAGCCTGATAGGCTTCCCGCCCATTGTAAAACTAAAACTAACTAACTAATGTTAATAGTCGGGAAACAAAAAAATTGGTCCATTAGTTTCAAGTCCCATATCTAATTATTTCTGTAAACCATAAATTACGCACAGTAAGAGGGGGGGGGGGAGTACAAATATTTTGTTACAGTACGTTACAGGTGGAAGGGGGACCTTTGAGAGGGAATATAATCCGTTACGTAATTTAAGTACGGCCGCTTTTATCATCGTACACAACTTTTCCTGTTCGCCCGGATTAGACAAAAAATTATTGGCTTGAAAATAGCGAGGAAAAAGAAATTTGTCGTTATTTTTACCATTTTCGGTACTTTAAATTGAGTGTGCGAACACAAGAATTTTTCATGAGGTCTATACTTCATAGGCACTTATATTATTATAGTATACAACTTTAACGGTACACTCGGATTAAAAAAAAAAACGTAATTGACCTGAGAATAACAAGAAAAATAAAACTTTTCCTAATTTTGATCATTTTTCAGTACTTTAACTTTAGTCCACTAATATAAGATAATTTTTAGTGAGGTATCATCATAGTATACAACTTTTGACCCTTCATCCGAAAAGGATAGACTAAAATTTTGAATTTATGATACGCCCTATTTTCCAACCATGCCAAAAGGTGGTTGATCAATTATTTATTAGAGGAAATTAATTTTAAACATTTGGTGCTCAAAGAAATTTTATTTCTTCACAGCTTTTACATGGCCGGTTTTCTTATCCATGAAAAAACAAAATAGTGAATAAAAACAGAATAACTTTTACATGGAAAATGCTTTTTACGAACAAAAGTACCAGACTCTTATTGATTCAGAGCAGCAAATAATTTTCAGATACGTTTACAACAATTACATAACATTCTGACACATAGCAATAAATAAAAAATTAATATTATAATTATACAAGTAAATACGCTTTTTGTATTGTTTTCATTTACGGGGGAAAATATGCATTACATAAACTTCCCTAAAAGACTTTTTATAGTCTTGAGAAAACGATTCCAGATTACACAGCCTGAAAAGCAATAATGTAGATTACACAATGTTTATCTCTACATAGATTGAAAATAATTCACCATACAAATTCGGTACAACAATTTTTTGCACATGATTATTTTTTACCAGAATTAATTTCAAGTTCTACACTCGTGGATCATTTATTGCTACATCTATTAAGAATTATAACTCTAAATGCCTCACTAAGAATAGGGCTATTTTTCGTGCTTGCACATCTTCCAACTTTCTAATTCTGAGCCCAAACTTTAAAATAAATAATAAAATCACTTGTATTGTGATATTAAAGAGATATATTATTCTATCAAGTCTAATTTATAATTGAAAATTTATTTCGTGTTTTCCATTATTATTGTGCTTAGGAACATAGAAAAATAAGAATTCACTAAAGTTTAATTAATAACAAGATTTCTTAAACAATTAAAAGTTCAGAAACAATTCATTTTCCTTCTTCTGATTGAAAAAAGTGTTACTTTTCAAAAAGTGTGAATAACTGGCTTGTTGAAAACTTAAATACTATTTTTCGTTGACAAATACTACATATACTACAAATATTGCAGATGAAAAATCTAATTACATAGATGGCAAGCCACATTAACCACTTGAAACATTACATTTTTGCCAGAAAATTACAAAATTCTCAAGGCAGTTTGGATTCTTTAAAAAGAGTTTTCTTTAACTCTCGATCATTTAAAAAATTACATATCAGTTAGGGGCCATCAATAAACTACGTTACCATTTTTTGGCTATTTTTGACCAAACTTTGAATCTTCAACCAAGAAGATTAATGTTCTACCAAAAAGACGAATATTCAAGAAAATACATTGATTTTCAATCAAATAGTTGAATTTTCAACTGAATAGTGGAATTTTTAACTGAAAAATATAAATAATATAACATATATCATGTATATTATATATATATATATATATCAAAAAATCAATTTTCAACCAAAAATGAAACAAATTTTCAACCAAAACAGTTAAATTTTCAAACAAAGAGATTAATATTCAACTAAAATGATGAATCTTCAGCAAAAATGTAATTTTCAACAAAGTATTTCTACCTTTCACTAAGATGTTGAATTTTCAACCAAAAGGACTAATTTTCAACAAAATAATTGAATCCTCAACCAAAACAGAATAGATTTTAACCGTACTGTTGCATTTTAAGCCAAAAAAGATGAATTTTCAACCAAGATGATCAATTTTCTACCTAAAAATACAAACTTTCAAAAAAATATAAGATTTTCCAACCAAACAGTTGAATATTTAACTAAAAAATATTTTTTTTCACCAAAAATGGAATTGCTACATTTTCAGTTTAAAAAATAATGATTTTCAACCAAAAACACGAATTTTCCACAAAGCAGTCAAATATTAAACACGGAAATACGATTTTTCAACATAAATGTTAATTTACAACCAAATAGTTGCATTTTAAACTAAAAAAGTTAAATTGAATTTTTTACCAAAAAGCCGAATGTTCTACTAACACTTGAATTTTCAACCCGATAATACAAATTTTTAGCAAAAAAGATCATTTTCAATCAAATGCTTGAATATTCAACTGAAATGATGATTCTTCAACCAAAAAAATATTTAAATTTGAAATAAAAAACAGTTGAATTCAACCAAAAAGACAAATTTTCAATAAAACAGTTGAATCCTCAACCAAAACTGATTGATTTTCAACCCAAAGGTTGCATTTTTGACGAAAAAGGATAAAATTTCAACCAAGATCATTTTTTTTTCAGAAAAATACGAATTTAAAAAAAAATATAGGACTTTCAAATCAAATAATTGAATTTGTAATAATAAAAAATAATTCTTCTTCCAAAAATTGAATATTTACATTTTCAGTTAAAGCAATTAATTTTCAACAAAAAATGAAACAAACTTTCAAAAAAATAGTTAAATTATCAAACAAAATTATAAATATTCAATCTAAAAGTGATTTTTGAATAAAGTAGTTCAACTTTTAACGAATCAGTTGAATTTTTGGCCAAAAAATATGACTTTTTAACCAAATGGTTGCATTTTCAACGAAATAATTAAATTTTCAACCAAATATTGAAAACTTTAGCCAAGCGGGAAATGAGCGTAAAGTCTGAAATATGAAATTTATAATTACACTTTGGTAAAATTTATCATCAGGAAACGTACTAGACGTTATCTAAGTTCGTAACGTTAATTCCTCTGACCCCACCACCGTCTACCCACAAATTGGTAACCTATGTAATTTATGAACGGTCCTTTAACTGAACCTCCAGAATTTACATGGATTTGATTTTGGACAGCTGTAATATATTTCGCAATTTTTTTCTATTTTTGAGACGGATATAAGCAAATTTACCACAGAGGCGAGTGATAAAATTTAAGATCAAGATGACCAGATGAGGTAGTTCCTGCAACTTCTTGGGAGCAGGAAGGTGATGCTTTTATGCTGCTACTATCCCTCGTTTTTTCGACAATTTCTGGTTCCGGAGTTGGCGGAACTGATTCTTCTTCCGGTTCTGAAATCGGCGGTATTTCTGGAACTGGTGGTGCCTCTGGAACGACTGGAGTTGGCGGAATTGGAGGAACTGGCTGATTATCTGGTATCGCAGGAGTTGCAACTGTAGATAATTCATCGCCTCGGTGTTTTCGCTCATCCTCAGAAAAAATACTCAGAGATCGTGGTCGTTGCAATTTTGGTCCAGGGGTGGAAATCTCACTGAAAATTTTCCCAGGGGCAAACGTCATGAACAGGGATCGGAACCCCTAATTTTTAAAGGGTCCAGGGACCTAAATAGTCCAGAAAAGATCCGGACCGGAACCGGACCCATAAGAATTTAAAGGGTCTGGGTCCGCACCCGAACCCTTTAGAGCTTAGAAGGTCCGGATTCAGGTCCGGTCCCTTTAGAATTGAAGAGGTCCGGGTCCAGACCCTTGAGGAATAAAAAGGTCCAAGTCCGGGTCCGGACTCTTAAGGAATAAAAAGGTCCGGGTTCGGACCCGGATCCTCAAGGAAACTCCCTGGTCACGAAAGATAAAATCTCCCTCCTTTTTGCCTTGGACAAACATCAAGAGGATTTGGAAGGATTTCGAGAGGAAAGAAGTATTTTGGGAGTGGGCACATTTTATAATTATTTAGTAAGCTACTATGATATTTGAAAATTAAAATAGGGTCATTGCATGGTGCTAAACCAAAAGATTTTTTATACAATTTATCAAGTGCCTTTTAACAGAAATATTTTTTATGCCTAGTTTTTGCTTAGAGAAAAAATTTCCAAAATGTAAAAATTTGAATTGCTGAATTTCAACTTTCGAAAGTATATAATTTTCGTAATTTTAATTGCCAATATTTTTTTAAGTTTTGAGTGGCCACTTGATAAACAAAAATAGTAATAACATTATTCAAATAAAACATGAAGGTGAGGAGTACAAATAAAAATGGCAGTGTGAATAAATTGAAAATAAAATTTAATAATACATCACTAAAATATAGTATTACAAATCACAAAGTACAATTGTGAAAAATAAATAAATAAATAATTTGACACGTGAGGCGTACAACATACAATAAAGGATTTTCTGGAATGCGAAAAAACGGTATTTACAATCAATATATGTGGGCGTCTGCATGAAAAGGGCCCTTCGGGTCGGAATAGATTTATGTGTAGGGTAATATAGCCGGATAAATTCCCGGCATTCGTAGTCCAAGCTGAATCTTTCAGACTGAAAAACCATTCGCCGGGGCATTTTTTAAGATGGAACTTTGAAAACCCGAAATTTAACAGCTCGAATCGTTTAAAAAGCTTTGAAAAAATTAGGATTGATCGCATAAAATTACAAGGAAAGTCGCATGGTATTTCGAAAAAAGTACACAAAAAGTCGCTTTAAATTTTTAAAGATAAAGCCAAAAGCAGTATTAGACACTAAACGACTGAAATAATATCTTTATTTGTTTAGGAATATAGATTACATAATTTTCATTGATTCTCAAATATTATTTTCAAATGAGAGAAGTTTGTAAATTACATTAATTTTAAACCTCAGGAACATTAATTTTCAACATTTTAAACTTGAAATCACTCAACAGTTAAAGCTTTAAATTTAAGACTGTATCATTTGCATATGAAATTCTTCATTTTCTTTCAAATAAAATTAAAATAGATACAATATTTAATTCCATAATGAATCGTTTTAAATTCTTAAGACTTTTAAATCTAAAAATAGGAATCTTCAATCAAGAAATATGAATTTTCAATCAAGTAGTTAAATTAAAAAAATAATAATTTCTAACCAAAAAGTTGAGAATTTTCAAGCAAAATAGACGAATTTTTAATAAAGTAACTGAAGTTTTAGACAAATAGTTGAATTTTTAACTTACGAATATGAATTTTCAACCAAATGGTCGAATTTACAAACAAAAAAGGTTAAACTTCAACCAAATATTTGAATTTCCAAGCCAAAATACAATTTTTTTAAAAGAAGTCGAATTACTAACCTGGAAAGTTGAATTTTCAAAAAGAAAATAATTTTCAAAGAAGAAAAATGAATTTTCTACCTGAATTAAAAAAAAAATAATTTAAAAAAATAGTAACATTTCAATCAAACGAGACGAATTTTCGACAAAATAGTTAAATTTTTATTCAAATAATTGAATTTTCAACAAAAAAGTTAATTTCCATCAAAAAAAGGTTACTTCTCCACCATAAAAGATGAATGTTCAATCCACAGGGACAAATTTTCTATCCAAAAAGATGACTGTTCAACAAAATAGTTGAATATTTTACCATAAAAGATTCACTTGTAAAGTTCAAAATTTATAGTTGGACTTTCAATCAAAAGAAGCGAACTTTCAACAAAATAGAGGAATTTTTAACCAAATAATTGAATTTTCGACTAAAAAATATGAATTTCCAACAAAATAATTAAATTTTCAACCAAAAAGTCGAATATTTAACGAAAAACAGTTGGATTTTCTTATTGAGTTCTATTAATTTATTTCGTATTTATTGAAAAAAGCGAGAAAAAGAGAAAGTTTCTTGAAAACAGGGGGAAAAGAGGAATTCTTGAAAGAATGGGGGAAAAGGGGGAGTAGGGAAAAGAGTGTGAAGACTGCAGCTAAATTTTGAATTAATTGACTCTAAACATTTTCGGCTTAAAAATGTCCAACTCTCAAGGCTTGCAATTTGAAAATATTGAAACTTTGATTAGGAATTCATGAAATTAGAAATTGTTCAATTGCAAAAGCTATTAATTGAAAAATGTTCAAGCATAAAGGTTTGATAAGGAAATATCAAATTCTTAATGTTCTCAATTAAAATAGTACAATTTTTTCTAATGTTGGATTTCAATCTTAAAGATTAATTGTGATTAAAGTCGATTATTCGCATTTTTTCTTCAAAAAGTCGCAAAAAATCGCATTTTTTTTAAAGCAGAAAAATTCGCACAACCAAACTCTGTGTTTTGAGAAAAACCTACTTTTGGCTGCTTTCAGGATATGAATAGAATGCCAATAGATTCAGTATAGGTCCTAGTATCATCCCCCACTCAAATTTTAAAATAATAATTTCGAAATTGACTTGAAAGAATACGAATATCTTCTAAACTAGAACCGTCCATGAGAGCCCTGCTCATGCAAACGCTTACATATTAAAGCATTTTACGAAGCTGAATGCGCGAGAATTTTATTTCAACTCAATTGAGGCAGCTTTTAAATTCCATTCTTTTTCTATTTTTGTAAGCTTTTAATAAAAAAAAAGTAGCAACAAATAATAACTCGTCACACTTATTTGCAAATCACAAAGATTGGTATTCACTTTGAGACTGGATGTAATTTAGCGACCTCTGAGAGATATAAATAATTCTCGTGCAATCAAATGAAAAATATTTACAAAATCAAAAATATGAACGTTGTAAAAAAATATTCAGGGAATATATCACGTGCACTCTATGAATCACTGTTGAATGTCGTTTTTCTCATCCGATGAGGACTGTCCCATTCACTACGAATGACGAACAAAATTTAAATGCAAAAACAAAAATATAATTTTCTAGTCGATATTGAAGAATTTCTTTTAAAAAATTTGGTGTAAAAAGAGCATAAATTTGTTTCTATACATAGAAAAGAAATTCTTCAATTATTACTTGCACACATAAAAACGTGATGTCATGAATTAGAACAATAAAATGCAAGCAACATATAATTTAAGGGAAGGTTTATTGTAGTCTTTAAGTCGATTTTTATGAAAAGGTAACCAGTGTTTGACAGTAACGCGTTACCCGAAAAGTTATATACTTTTTTCGTAATGATAACGCGTTCCAATTTTTGAGTCACTATAAGTAAAGTAACGTACGTTACTATATGTTAGAAACAATTTCTACCTAATGAAAATTGACGTGAGGTAAAAGAAAATATTGTTCTGAAAAATTCGAATAGTATAGAAACGTTATTTTAGACAAGAACAAAATAACTCAAAATATTTTAAAACCGGAGAATATATTCTGCTTCAAATTAGGATTAACATTTGTTACTTTGGAAATTTAAAAATAATATGCATTCAAAAACTGAAAAAAAAATTATTTTTACATTCTTATTGAAACGAAAAAAATGTTTACAGAGCTTAGATAGTGCTTTCGAATCAATAAAAATGGCCACCTGAAGAAAATAATGAAATGAACGAACAGACATTTTAATTTTGTTGTAAATAAATGGACGAATGCGCAATGTGAAAATAATATTTCGTTTCAGTCATTTTCATAAAATGATCATCATTTAAATCAAGAAAAATGTCGACTTTTATTCTGCTTATTCGCAGCACAAAAAAAGTACACACAGACATTCGCTGTCATTTTTGCCCTCATACAACAAATTTGAAAAATCCCATATTTGGGCTTCTAAATGGGATACAAGGGTGGGTTGTAAAGTCCGTGCAAACTCAGAGTGATGGCACCAATAGTGCGTATCGAGGTTAATTTCAGTTAGTAACATCTCTTGGAGGAACACACGCCAAGTTTCAGCCAAATCCGTATATTACTCTGTATTTGGCATTCGTTTGAATCATTCGTGTCAAATTATTTCCCGAAAATGGATGAAAGAGAATTTCGTTTGTTGATCAAAAATTACTTTATGAATGGCTTAATGGTATAATAATAATAATAATATTGCCCCAGGAGACTAAAGTAAAGCTACACGGAGAAAAATGGATGTTTAAACGTAACATCTAGATCTTCAGGGTTAACATATTTTATGTTTAACTATAGGACAGCAATCTAGATGCTCAAAGTTAGTATCTGTAGATATTAAAAAGTGAGATGTTACTTTGTAACATCCAAAATGTTCAACTGAAATATCCGATTATGGTGAATCTGCAGTTTGAATTAGAACAGTTTATAAGCGGTTTCAAAATTTTCGAAGTGGCCATATAGGGACCTAATCTATCCTTCGATGGTGCTGATTCACCGAAAAATTGCGGCGACCGTGGCAAAAGTGAGGAAAGCAAAGCTCGAAATCCATTGGAAGCAATGCAAAGTAAAGTAAAATTATAAAATGCTGCCGTCAGTCATACACATTTTGAATAATTTTTTTACCATACATAAATTTGTTCTAAACCGCATTTAATGCTTTCAAAATGCGTATGACTTATGACAGCATTTATAATTTTAATTTATTTTGTATTGTTTCCATTGGATTTCGAGCTTCGCTCACCTTACTTTTGTCAGGGTGTGAAGCTGCGTGAGAATTCTAGTGCTGTGGGCATCTCAAATAAACGGGTACATAATATGTTGCATCAACACTTAGGCATGAGAAAGCTATGCGCAAGATGGGCTTCACGATTGCTCATACTTGACCAAAAACAAAATCGTGTGACGTGTTCTAATGATGGTTTGCAGCTGTTGCAGCGGAATCTACAGGACTTTAGGCGTTATTTCGTCAGTTTGGATTAAACATGGATACACTGCTACACGTCTGAGACCAAGGAACAGTCCAAACAATGGGTTACCAGAGAGGTACCTGCACAAAGAAGGCGAAGACCATTTCTTCAGCCGGGAAGTTTGCGGCAACTCTGTCTTTTGGGATGAGCAAGGAATAATCTTCATCGAATATTTCGGACTACTACCTTTTCCCCAATACACTCCGAAGAAAGCGGTGCTCAGTCATGCGTGACAAACACTAGCGTAGCGATGAAGCGGGCAGTAACCTCAGCGCGTTAATTGCGTCAACTGTTAGCAAGCCTCAAAATCTAACAGAAATGGTTTAGACGGCCCTGAATGTTTACGTTTAGAGCGAACAAATATTGTGCTCGATTTAAGTGAAGGCCATTTAGGACCATGCCCGAAACCGAACTATGGGATGCGCAGTGTGTAAAGAAATGGCTGGCAGAAAGGAGATTCTATTCAAACGAGGAAATGATTGAGAAAGCGAATGCCTATTTTGCAAAGTTGGACAAATCATATTATTTGGAAGGGTTCAACAAACTGAAGCCGCGTTGGACGAAATGTAGAAGCCTAAAAGGAGACTGCGTTGAAAAATATAAATGGTTTGTCCTGAAAAATTAAGTAGTTTTCATTTCTGCACGGACTTTTCAACCCACCCTCGTCTTATATCCGATATATGAGATTCCATTTATGCCATACGTACATCTTCGATTATTTTTCGATATAACAGGATCCATTCTTATTGATAAGATATTTCGCTTGAGTGATAAACTTTTTTAAAAATTAGGCTTATTGTAAGAAAAAGAAATGCTATACAAAGTACGTGGTTTAGAATTAATAATAGTGTAAAATAAAAACATTTCACAGATTATTAATGTAAAATTATTAAATAATTTACGTAAATTGAAATATAATTTTTAGGTTTTAAAACACTTTCAAATAGAAAACAAACGGTCGGAAGCTTTTGGGAATTTAAAATAGCTTATTAAAAATTGAATAAAAAAAAAGTAACGGCAAATTAACAAGTTCCTTTTTTAGTAACGGTAACGCGTTACTTTTAACTGGTAACGTGTCAAACACTAAGGTAACAAGCTTTTGTAATCCATATTTAGATGACGACGAAAGGAAATTAAAAAAGGTTAAAGGATTCACGAATAGCGGTTGTTAACGTCAATTTCACTCACCCTGATCGCTCGGCTGATTGGCCAAGCACGGCAGTGTTATGAATTATCTAGAAAAAAGCGTTAATCTATTATTAGTTGTCCAACAACTTGTTATAACACACGACCCACTTTTGCATTCATTGTTAAAACTAAATGCCTAGGAAGCTTTATACAATAGCACAAACATAACAGAAAATGATTTTAATTTATAATGAGAGATGCAAACATTAGAAATAAAAAAATGAGAAAAAGGTTTTACAATATTGTATTCTATAAATATTCTTTTAATATAAAAATCAGTTTGAAAAAAATCTTTTCCGGAATTCAAACACTTTTAGCAATATTGGGCAGTTTCTCTTTCCTTTGACTGAAGCTTATACTGCTTTCTTTAAAGCTACTTATTGTTTAATTTTCTGAACAGAATATTACTTTTATTTTTAATATAAATTTTTTCTTACTGTTGCCATAGAGCAAGGTGGACGTGCAGCAGCATATCTGCCGTAGGAACTACGTGGTAGCGCCGATGCTGAACCCCCGTTAAGACTGAAATGTGAATCGAGATTACTGATCGAAATTAATTTAAATAATTTAAAAAAATTGTATTTACCTAAAATCGCAACTTTCGTAATTTTTCTTCAAAAATCTATATTTATAATCAAAATTACAAACCTCCTTCCATTTTGACTTCCGGTGAAACTAGGAGTCCTGCTATCTGACGCAGCTGACTGACTGTATCTGTTGTTCCTAGAAACTTCCTGCTCCTCTGAAACATGAATTATTTATTAAAAAATTTTTTTTTGACAGAATAGATTTCTTAACTAGGAAATATAGAAAACTGTAAGTTTAATCAGAATCCTTAAGTAAAAACTTGTAGTTACGAGCTCTCGTAAACATTGTTGTCTAAAACCTGATTGTTTGTGACACTGGGTGAATATGACTTTTAGTGGCTGTTTTCAGTTTGTTTATCTGTTATTAAATTTTAAAAATTGTTTGCATCATAAATTTTATAAATAAAAATTTCCAAATAAATAATTTTATTCAATGATAAAATTGATTTTAAAATGTTTCTAAACTTTCTTGAATTTTTAAACGTTTGGACAATTTTGAAGAGATGAGAAAAACGAAATTCAACTATTATTTCTGTCGAATTTAAATGAAGATTTTCTCGATTTAATTAAAACGTTTAAAATAAGTTGAAAAATTCAGAAAAACTGCCACATTCTAACTCTATGCTAAGAGAAAATGGCTAAGAACAGTGATAAATTCTTTAAACAATGTATTTGAACATCTAATTATCAGTAAAAATTAGTATTTCATGTATGAGAACCAATTTGTATTTAAAAAACCGCAAAAAATTATAATTAGCGCCAAAAACTCGCAAAACCTTATTTTTTCCTTATGGGGTTTTTGTGAGACCCTATAAAACAGACTAATGGGGGTGATATTTAAAAAATAATTTTTTAATCATATTCTATAGCTAATTGTGTAGAGAGATGTTGAGTTTTTACTCAATTCACCTAATATTGACGATTCTGAATTAAATGTACAAAAACGTATTTTTTTCTTATCGGAAATACGTGTTCAACTGCATGGGGCTTGCGGAAATTCTAATTATCATTTTAAAAAAACTGCATTCATTTTTTTGTGGATTCGAACAAGTTTGCGGGAAATATGCATGAAAATTCGAAAGAAAAGAATTTTGACCACCATATTGTCAATACTAGTACATAAAAAAGAACACACCTCCCTACAGTGGATAATACAACCTACAGTAAATAATCATTAATTAAAAATACTAATGTATGCAAAAAACTAACTTAATTTGATCAATAGTTAAAATTAATTCACACCAAATTAATTAAAAATTAATTAAATTTGGAAGTCTTATTTTTCCACCAATGAAGTTGCATTCTGAGACATACTCATAAATCAACTATGGATAGCATTGACCGCGATTTTAAACTTTCCGTTAAATTACCAATTTAGGATAAGCAACTCTGAGCCAGACCGATTATAAACTACAAAGTGAGATTGATCGACCTTCGATAAATCTTGGCTCGTCTTACGTGATTCAAGCAAGTAAAGCGAGTTGATAATGCTAATTGATGTTGAACAGTTTTTGGATTAATCGTTCAGGTTGGTTTAGGTAACTGGAAACTATAACAGAAGTCGATAGTTTCTCGTTTACTATAGAATTTTCAATAGTGATTTAATAGCTTTGAATCGTAAATTTTTTACGTAAGAAAAATTTAAAAATATTTTACATACAGTAGTTTGAAATCGAAAAAAGAGTTACTATTTTTTTATTTTGAAACAAACCAAAGCATTCAAACACGACCCAAATTTTTTGTACGGTTGAAAGTGATGAGTTTGTCCACTTTAAAGTAACGGAAAGTACAAAAAATTGTCATTACTCGCTTATAAAAAATTTTAAAAAGTGATATTTTAGCATAGAAAAACCGCGTTTACAATTTAAATTTGTCATCGATTCAAAAATTTTAAATTAACTATTAAAAATTAAAGAATGCAATAACTCTGCTAATATTTTGCTCAGAACAAACTACGTGGCAGTTAAATTGCTGTCTTACGAGTAATAAATTGTGTAAGTTTGAAAAAAATCGGTAAGATAAATATTTGACTATTGTGAGTCTAGCATGAAAGCCAACAATATGTTTTTATCTTGAAATTCATACTTTAAAGACCATAAGCTACGACACATATCCTACACATTGTAAATAAAGATACAATAACTTTTCATTGAATATAAATTTAAAACATATATATATATATATTGTTTGAAAACCCTCATTTTCTTACTGAATGCAATTTGTATCCTGAAAATTTATAACTTTTTTTTCAAAAAATTAAGTTTTTCATTTTATTGCGAACAATAACAAATTCGACAAAAGTAATACAAATTTTGGCTCATTTAGGAAATTTTTACAAAAAATACATGTTACTCTTTTGTTGTATCTTGTAGCATTCGCGAGAAAAATCTACAAAATATATCCTACACATTTTAAATAAAGATACAAAAACTTTTCATTCCATATAAATTAAAAAAAATATATATATATATAGACATATATTATATATAATATATATCATACATATATCTATATATATATATATATATCATTAATATGAATATATCATTATATGATTTTTTATCTTTATCCATCTGTAATTATTATTGTTTTACCAACGTCATAATTATCGTTTGAGCAGAGTTGTCACATTTTTATGGTAAAAATATGTAAATTTTGTTTCTTAGAGGGCTGTTTAGCCCTAGGGACTTAATAAATAAATTTTAATATATATATATAAATTAATTGAAAACCCTCATTTTCTTACTGAATACAATTTGTATCCTGGAAATTTATCATTTTTTTCAAAAAATAAAGTTTTCGCATTTTCTTGCGAACAACAGATTCGACAAAAGTAAAAAAAAGTTGGCTCATTTAAAAAAAAAACAGAATATCTTCTGTATTTAAGCAAGAATTTCAAGAAAATATTGTATAAAATAAAGAAAGTGGAGTTTCCTATTATATTGGACTTTATTTCCCCGGCTGAATTTTGAAAACATGGAAAATTCCATTTTATTTATTTTATCGCAAATTCATCCTTTTTGGTTAAAAATACAATTAATTTGTTGAAAATGAGTTTTTAACTGAAAAAGTATGTATTTTGTTGAAAATAGGTATTTTCTAGTTAAACATTCATGTATTTGCTTGAAAATTAATTTTTTTTTTCGTTGAATTTAAAATCTTTTTTGGTTGAAATACCAACTATTACATATGTTTCGTTAGGGATTCATCTTTTTAGTTGAAAGTTTAACTATTTAGTTTTAAGTTAACTTTTTTGTTGAAAATGTAACTGGTTTGTAAAAAAATTCGCCTTTTTGGCTTGGAAATGGACACTTTGGTAAGAAAATAAACTCGTTGAAAACTCCTTTTTATTTTTTAAAAAAAGTAATTGTTTAAACTAAATATCTGATTATTTCATTTTTTAGTGAAAACTTTTTTTCTTTAGTAGAAAATTCAACTATTTCGTTGAAAGTTCAACTATTTTGTTTAAAAATTCGTCTTTTAGTAGAAAATTAATCTTTTTAGTTGAAAAATCATGTTTTTAGGCTAAAAATTCAGCTAGTTGGTTAAACATTCAACTGTTTTGCTAAAATTCGTCCTTTTGGCTTAAAAATTAATCTTTTATATGTTACAAAAGTCATCTTTCTTGGTTTCATTGGCAATGCAGTTTATGGATAAACCGATATTCTTGTAAAGTATCGATTCAAGGAAGTCTTGATTAGTTTGAAGTTTACGTAGAGTGTCAGAACTCTAATTAAACATGAAAGATAAGAACGCTAAAAAATCGCGTGCAAGAGTTTTTTTAACGATTCAGTTTATAAAAAGATGTTGATCATGTTCTAAATTCTATTAAACTTTTTAGCTTTTATAACAATTTTTTATCAATTAAAAAATATGTGATCGTTTTATGATCCACTTCAACATATACAGATATAAATATTTGTTCTCAATTTCTGTGACTATTAACCACGCAACTTCAGATTCCAATTATAGGATATAATTATATTCTGCATTCTGCTATGGTAACTCAAGTGTATCTCCTTGGCAAACATTCCCAACGCTAATTTTACTTCAAGTATGTCAGTGAATTTATAAGGTATATATAAATATAAAAATGGGTTAGAAAGGAAAAGTGTATTTATTAAAGATTGATTTCTTTTTGATTAAAGATTTTCTAGAGTCAATATAAATAATTCAATTTATACTGGAAATTCGTTGGAAATAACAAATGTTTTACTTGGGGGAAACATATTTAAAACGATTGGAAATTGATGATCAGGGTTTATAAATAATTTATTAATCTTATGGGTGTGATTTAGAGTGGAAAAGTATAAATGAACTCTTAGATTTTGATAAAACTTGATACAACTTTAGTGTTGAGTGAGTAAAGTTTAGGGTTAAAATAGATTTCTTAAATTTTCAAAATTAAGGGAGTTACAGGCTTTTGAATTTTGAGACCCGACTTTTTTGAAAACACCATTTTGTCGATCATTTCCTTTCCCTCCTATATTTTTTTGTAAACAACATATTTACTATAAAAAAATTCTGATATGGTGAACATTGTGGATTGTTGGGTTTTAAAGTGATAGTTTGAGGATAAAATTACTTTCTTTTATCAACAAAGATAAGTTTATAAACAAATTCTATAAAAAAATATAAATAAATAATTTAAAAAATTCTGTGGACATCTATATGCAGAAATAAATATTTTTTTCTCAATTTTCCCTGAATTATATTGCCAGTTATGTTTAGTTATTTGTTTAAAAAATTAACAAAGAATATCAAATCACAAATTTTTGTTAGTAAGATTTACTGGTAGCATCACTTAAAAGTAATTAACATAAAAATTATTTATTTCTCCTTTTAAAAATCCATTTGTTCATATAATTTGTTTATAAATTTAACTAATGATATCAAATGACAAATTTTAATATTAATAGACATCATTGGAAACATAAATTGCAGATAATGATAAAAATGTCCGTCTGTAACATGCATAAACAATCGATAATATTCACTATTTGATATTATAATTTGTTTATAACAAATAGCATTAGCATTACTTATAAAACCTTTTTTGCTTGCACACACCCCAGCCCATTAAATCCAATATATACTGAGAGTAGAAAATTTATTTAATTCAAAAATCGCTTGCGCATATCAATTCTAAGTTTAATTCTAAATTTTTCTAAGGATAGAAAATTTTAAATCAATTAGGAATTACGTTCTAAAAGTTATTTTTAAATTAATTTTTTCATTTCGCCCCAACTGTTCCTGTCGCTGCGCGTCGACGGTGAGGCCCGCGTGGCCGCACAAAAAATTCGAATCAACGAAGGTTAGAGTCCATCAATTTTTTTGTTTTTTGAATCAACAGATAAAATTATAGGAAATCGAAATATCTATATTTGAAAAAAAAATAAAAGTATGCTTTTGAGCGAAAAATTGGCACAAAATTTGTAACATTTTTGAATTGCATGGATTGAATGGATTGACCCTGACTTAACATAATTTTTATTTTGTAATTAAATAAGTTTGTGATTAGGACTGAGAAAATAAAAAGAAAATCCTCTTACCATCGTCAAAGAATCCTTCGAATACGACGAATTTATTATTCTGCGGTATCATTCCAGATAATCCGTGATATTTGTGTAGGAAAGCCAGGAATTTGTCCGAGGGTCGATCGATTGCCATCTTTATTGGTCTCTGTTCTTCCTCCTGCAAAAGGGAAAAAATAGTTGAAACAAAATCTTTTTAAAACTGTTTTGACTTATTTAATTATCCTAAGAATTATAAATCATAGTATAATTTGTTATTGCGTGAGATTATTATTATTTAATTTCGTTTTGAATTATTATAATTGAAATGAAATGTCGACCTACATTTCAGGCAGTGATAATTTTGATCAAAAACATTTATTGTTCAATTTTATTTATTTACGAATTTGGAGATAAATCCTAAATAATTAGGACTGTAGGTGAAGCAAATTCTTCAAGATAAACGAAACTCAAACGAAACAAGTTGTTTGGGTACAGTCACCTTGCTCTGTTACTTTCGAGCGTAACACCTTCACTCATGCATAATGAACTTTTGTCACGCTGTAATTAAGATATTTTGTGGAAAGTAGAACTCACACTCTGTGGAAGCCAAAGAAAATGGAAGGAAAGCATTTTTTTATAAGAAAGAAACAATAGAACAATTGAATCTTTTTCAGATCTTTAAATTAAAGTGATCCAAATTTGAACCAGAGCGTGAAATTTTGAAAATTGCATGTCTAATCGTTCTGAAACTGGAAGAGCTAACATTGATTGGGGAGATTACGATATCCGGGGCGACAAATTCTTAATGAGTATTTTGATAAGATTTTTTGCGATACAAAAACGAATGACTTCCCAATCAATATACCGATTAATTTTCGAGATGTTCATTTGCTTTTATTCAAGTTATTGATTTTTTTTAGTTTACCCCTTTGAAAGATTGGTAATAACTTTTTCAACCCCCTTCCCTTCACCAAGTAAACCCTCTTGTCCAAGGATTAGTGATGTTTTTTTCACACCCCCTCTTCAATAACTACTTATCAGTCATTGCTAATAATTTTGCCACATCCCCTGTTTTTTGGGAAGTGTGCTATGTGGGTATTGTTGAGTGTACTTAGAAGAATTATTTCAGATTTGTTACAATCATTCGAAGATTATCTGAGAATTCTTGAAAATTGACAGAAAGTTTGTTCAAAATGCAGTATTTTCCCAACGAGCGTATGTATTTGAGATTTTCTTTTCTGATTCATCGTAGGACAAATGGCGGCTGTTTTTCTACAATTCTTAAAAGTGCATCTTTTCAAAAACCTCTTTTTTTTAATCTTTAATTTTTTTTATAAATAGCTGGTAATATATAATACATATTATCTCGTGAGTTTTGTTTTTGATCAAACACTGATTAACATTTGAAAAAATTGTTTTGGATTAGTTGAATTTTTCCATTTTTCTCGCAAACAACGAAAGGTACAAAACAATATTTCGAACGAAGTTTACACATCTTGAAAAGTTCTATAAAAATATCTGTGACCCTTGTGTGATATTTTGCATTATTTACGAAAAAAAGCGAAAATTATATTTGAAGACAACAAAATTTTTCCGGCCTGAAAAATGGTCCAGCCTTTCTTATATAAACAGAAACTGTAACAAAAATATAAGAAAAAATAAAAAAGGTAGGGCTTTCCATATAATCTTCCTTTTTGTCAGCGAATTTTAAAAAGATGAAAAGAAGATTTTCAGAAGAATCCCACCTTTTTATTTTTTCCAACGTTTTTACAAAGTTTCTGCTAATATAAAAGAAGCATATTATCAGTTTTGTGCAGGCTACACCATTTTTGAGGTCGGAAAATTTTTTTTACATATATTTTTGCACGTAAACGATGCAAGCTATCACAAAAGAATGAGAGGTGTTTTTTGTAGGAATTTTCTAGAGTATATCATTTGCTGTTTCTTAAAAAGATGGAAAAATTATATTTTTCCAAATTATTGTATTTCAATGTGAAGGCGTGGTTTAACTAGAACAAAACTTGCGAGATATATAGTCCATATTATCAACTATTTCTAAAAACAAAAATGTTGAAAAGTGGGGTTTTTAACAAACCCCATTTTCCAGAATTTTAGAAAAACAGCCGACATTTTTAAAATAAAAAATTTTGTTGGGATTCATTTAAAGAGCAAGAATTTCCACGTCGAATACAAAAAGAAAATACCGAATACCTACCCTCGTTCGGAAAATACTGCATTTTGGAAAAACTTCTGTCAATTTGTAAGAATTCGCAGGTAATCATCGAATTATTATAACAAATAAAACAAAATATTCAAACTATGAATTACGGGTTAATTATTTTCACCAGAGAATGATAAATGAAATACAAAATCATTCTGAAACCATGACCTAGACTTTACTTGATGTTTTTTTATGCCTTAAATTTGAAATTTTGAAAACTAAATTTGCAAATAATCCCTTTGAATAAGAAACTAGATCTCGGATGTTTCCACTTTGTTCGTACTCACAATTTTATGGTGCTCATTGATGCTTCCTCATTATGATTAATTAGCAAATATATTTGCTTTCTTATAGAAGAAGTCAAAATAAAAAAATACAAGTAGGTCAATCAAAATTTCTCGAATCAAGGAGACTTTTCTATTCTTTCATGAACATTGAACTATGTAAATGATAAAATGTTTCTGTTTAAAACATATTTTTCGAATTATATGATTAATCATAACTTCCGTACTCTTCAATATAATGTATTAATGTTATAGGTCAATTGATTTGTATCGAATCAAGGAATCTTTTCTAAAAAGATTCCTCTAGATATCTCTATGAGGAAGTAAAATAATAGAAAACCTTATAATTGAGAAATATTTGTGATTTTGAATACTCTTGCGCAATTAAATTAAAACTTTCAAATTATCTGATAAATTATTGAATTCATTATACATGTTTTATGTTATAGTGTTTTTCGCTGGAAATTAGTAGTTTTTTAAAGAATTTTAATATAAAATCAGAAAGTTTCGAATCAGACTTGAAATTTGTAAAAAAAATTTAGTTGTGTTATTTTTGTTCGCCGGCATTTAGCATTTTCAAACAAAAATCATCAAGATTCCCAATTTTTAACAAATTAGGTTATGTTAGCGTTTTACGCTGGAAATCGATATTTTTAATGAAAAATCGTTAGATTTCAAAGAAGATTACAAATTTGTGTACAAGTCTAGATCGGAGATTGGTACTTTTGAACAAAAATGCAACAGTTTGATTTATACAAAAACATTATAAATTGATTCTGAGGTTAATTAAGATATCAATTTTCATCAATTATCAAAAATAGTTTCCATGCTTTTCTTGTCTTTTAAATAATAGAGACTATAAAATACAAAATATTAAATTCATATTTTGATTTAAAAATTGCCTGTGACAAAAAAGTGTATTTTTTCGTTTAATGTAAAAATCTAGATTTTGAGAAACATCGAAGATATCGATTTCTACGTTTCAAATACGTTTTAATGCAAAAAATCCTATCCGGTATCCACATTAAATAAAATATCTTAAATTTTTTCTTTCTTCTTTTTATATGTGTAACAAGTTGTGTTTATTTAAAAAAAAGTCAGTGAGATGCATGTAAATCCGGCATGTAATTACTTTAGAATAAGATTTGTGATTATTTTCCTTCTAATTTGAATAATAAATATGAAATGTGAATTTGAGCCGATTTCGATATTTAACTTTCAAAATTTTATTATTTTATAAATTAATTGGTGAAGTATTGAGATGAAGTGAGGAACTCGAATTTCAACGGGATTTTTGCTAATGCACGCGAACTGCTCTTTTCTTACGTAATACAAGAATGTCTGCTACACGCAAACTCTTATTTGTTCATTAAAATGTTTATTTTTACGGCATCAATTTAATACTCGTTATTTTTCTTTGTCATAATTAAATACCACATGCGAAATTATAAAAAATACAGATGTATCAGAACTTACAAATATTATTCCTGATGAAATATTGATTAGCTTTTTCATAATTACATTTCACTGAATAATAAGCTATAATAATGAAAAATATAAAAGTCAATATAAAGTAACACTGTGAGAGTATACCTTATTTTATCTTTTATTTATAGGCAATTTTTTAATTTAATAATTTCTTTTACATTTAGAAATCGTCTTACGTTTAGAAATCTCTTAAAATATTTTGAAAGATACTATTCTATCTCATCAGTTCATTGTACATAAAACAAAGTTTGTCCATTAATAAGAAAACTTTTATTTATAAAAACACATTAAATCCCCGAGATGTTATTTATCTGAAGTTGTATAAAAACGCTGCAAATAATTGAAAACGACAATTATCCAATGGCACATAATTTTTATCATGAGGTGGATAAAAATGATCCATCCCGGATAATTGTAGCTGTCAATAGTTTGCAACGTTTTTATCCAACTTCAGATCAATAATATCTCGGTGATTTACTGTGAATATATTTTTTATTTTTCAGAACAAATGGCTCTAGACAGAAATAAATAATCAGAATATACTTTTAAAAAATGAAATGTAAGCAAATAATATATGAGTGTAATGTTTTTAATTTGAATATTCTAAAAAAAGGGGAGTTAATGAGTGATTTCGGAGGAATACTATCGGAAAGAAAAACAGAGTATATTGTGATATCTTATTATATTTAAACAAAATAATATTTTGTAATTTATAGTTTCGAGTGAAAATGAAATCATTTTTATAACTTTTTTGTTGTGATGACTCTTCAATAATTATTATTTTTTTTATTATTATATCATTAAGCCGTTTCCCTTTCGGGGTAGGCGTGAATTGCTCGGTGGTAAAGTAGTGATGTGTGATCATCGTATTGAATTCGTCGCAGACTGGCCACCCATCTCACGGTTGTGAGACGTGGTTACAGCTGAAATTTTACCGTGATTTTGCTGGGAGCGGGTGAAATTTTTAAGATTAGCACCTGCTCCCGGCGAAATCCTGGGGTTGTCCTTATGACAAACTTTTATATATATTTAACTTTCAGAATAAAGGAATGCATGGAAAAAGGAAGGGACATCGATCCACAAATTGATGAAGGATCATGGTTAAGTTTAAAGGAGGCGAAATTAAAAGGTTTTACATTTCAAGCAATTATAATATTCTTCAAAATGTATCTTGACGTCTTCTTTCCTGATACGACCACTTCTGTATTGTAAACAAGGTTTCGGGAAACGTATGAAGTAGAAGAGGTTATGTCCCTTATGTGCTTTGGTACGACTATCGCTTTAATATTAGCCGTACATACAACGCGTAAACGCTCCCTTACTTCCTGCTATAGTATTCTTGTTAGGAATCTATTTGCTTTGTATTTATATTTCTTCTTTTTTGCAGTTGCTTGCTCCTGAAGATTATCTTTTTAGTTATAAATTTTATTATTGTTTTGAAAATTCAACAATTTTGTTAAAAAGTCATCGTTTTTGTTTGAAAAGTCAACTCTTTTGTTTAAAATTCGTCTTTTTCGGTTGAAAAATCAACTATATTCATAGAAAATTTACTTTTTGATTAAAATTCATATTTTGGTGTTGGAAAGTCCACTGAAACCTTTTTTGGTTGAACATTCAACTAGTTTTTGAATATTTCTCTTTTTAATTTAAAAATTTATCTATTTTAGTCGAAATTGCATCTTTCTTGGATAAAAATGCAACTGTTTGGTTGAAAATTCTACAATTTTATTAAAGAGTCACCTTTTTCAGTTGAAAATTCAACTTTTTTGTTCAAAATTCAACTGTTTCGTCGATAATTCAACTATATTTATAGAAAATTTACTTTTTGTTTAAAAGTCATATTCTGGTATTGAAAAGTCAACTGAAACCTTTTTTGGTTGAAAATGCAACTATTTGTTGAACATTTCTCTTTTTAATTTAAAAATTCATCTATTTTATTAGAAATTTCATCTTTCTTGGATAAAAATGCAACTGTTTGGTTGAAAATTCAACAATTTTGTTAAAAAGTCGTCCTTTTTGGCTGAAAATTCAACTCTTTTGTTGAAAATTCACCTGTTTTGTTGAAAATCCAACTATTTAGTCAAAAATTTACTTGTTGTTTAAAATTTATATTTTGGTGTTGAAAAGTCAACTGAAACCTTTTTTGGATGACAATTCAACTATTTTCGTGAAGTTTTTTTATTTATTTATTTAAAAATTCATCTGTTTTAGTAGAAATTTTATCTTTCTTGGATGAAAATGCAACTGTACGGTTGAAAATTAATCTTCTTTCCTTGAGGATTCGACAATTTTGTTTGAAAGTTTTGTTTGAATCACTTTGTTAAAAAATCAATTTTTGTTGAAGATTCATATATTTGATTCAAAGTTTAACTATTTTGTTTAGCGTAGGTAAAAGTTGAACTAGTTTATTAAAAATTTGTCTTTTTTGAATGAAGGTTTATCTCTCTTTGCTTGAAAATTTAACTATTTTATCGAAAATAATTTTTTTTGCTGTAAATTAATTTTTTTTGTGTAAATTCACATTTTCTGGTTGAAAATTCAATTTTTGTACAGAAAATTCGTCTTTTGTCTTTAAGGTTCAACAATTTAAGTGATTTTTTTTCTTTTATGTCTGATAAATCTTCATTTGATGAAAATTCGTATTTTTGTTTTAAAACTTATTATTTTTTTGAATGAAATTTCATCTTTTTTGGTTCAAATATCAACTATTAAACTTGTACATATTTTTTTATAAAATCATCTTTTATGGTAGAAAAGTTTTTTTTTTTTTTTGTTAAAAATAAATAAATAAATTTGAAAATTTTATCTCAAATATTGTTTTATTCCGTTTACAAAAAATAATTTGTTAAAAATATTACAAGATTAAAATTCTGATATTTTAATAATGGTCAGGGAAAATAAAAATTGGTCAGCAAATTTTGAAAATGAAGTTTTCACCTTGCAAAGCATGTATTATCTTGAATACTATAAATTTACTTTAGTTTCAAGTCCTGTATCTTATTATTTCTGGAAACCATAAATTACGTACAGTAAGAGGGGTGGGGGGATATTTTGTTACGGTTCGTTACAGGGTTGGGGGGCCTTGAAAAGAGCTTATAATAATTTTTTTAACATCAATAATAGGCAACGTAAAGGTTTTTGCTAAATGATATTAAAATGAACAAAGATACTTCTTTTAAAAAATGTATTATCTAAACTTTCAGACTTTTTAGGGTGATACAGAGTATCCTCGTATCTTCGTCCCTGCTTTAAATTAAATCTCTAGGGACTTTATCTTTTCAGAAATCCCTAAACTTTTCACATCAAAAGTCAAAAGTCAAATTGAAAGAACAATTATATCAGTTTCCATAATGCGCAATTTTAAAAGTTTATAATATATCATTTCATTGTAGATAACCTAAAAATATCGGAATGAATCAATTGAAACAAAATAAAATGTACAAATTTAAACTTTTCCCTGCACTTCTGATTAGGCATTTTCACTTCATCATCAGCTAACTTCACTTCGTTGAAAGCTGAGGGGGAAAACAATGGATCTAAAGCATGGGATTTGATCAATTTTTGCACTATTTTGTTAATATTTTCGTAAAAAATAGTTTTTTCTTCATAAGTGTGTTTGAAAATTAGTTTTTATTTTTTAATTACTATTTAGTGACATAATAAAATGACAATAATTATCATTCATTACGAAGATATTACAAAAATAAGTTTTGTTCCATGCACTTGGTCCATTGTTTTCCCCTCAGCACTCCACGAAGTGAAGTTAGCTGGTGGTTGAAGTGAAAATACCTAATTACGGATAGATGGCGCGATTTTCAAGCTGTTAAAAATGGCGACGCGTGATTGATTTTTGTCCACCGCAAACAGTAGAGTTGCATTTTTGGCGCTTTATATTCACAGTTTTACATTAAAAAGTACCGATGTCATAACTCTAAAAAGTTTCTCAGAGAGATTTTGTTTTATTTAAGTGTGTAATCAATGATTAAATACAAATTAAAAGAGGATCGAACGGTTCTGTCAGAACCGAAGTTCCGAAATCATCACAACGATTGAGATCGGAATATTACTGAATTATTTGTATTCGATTGGATTTTTATTTTTCCTGCCTAATCGGACAAAAATGAGTGATAAAAAAGAGCACAAGTGTGTTCTTTGCAGTTCGAAATTAGAATCCAAGGAAGCTCTCCAGGAACATTTCAGGTAATTTTTCACTTATTTGGTAATTTTTTGGTTATGTAGGTGAATATTTATGAAAGCATGATTTACTTTAGAAAATAGGGATTCAGATTAATCTGTTTCGTTGAAATTATTATTTGTCAAACAAAGAATCTTATTTGTGAGAGATAAACAATAATACGAGATCACGAGATTGTAATTTTTCTTTTGTTAAAAACACTACTTTATCGATGGAACAGTCAGGAAATTCAAATATTGTGAATTAATAAGGGATTCATTAAAATTTACTATAAGGAAGAATCTGTTTATTTTTAAATTGACGATTTCTGCGCTTTTCAAATTAAGGTTTTCAAATTTTTAAACGTTTTTCAAATCCAATCCTTTACACTTACTACGCCATAATATTTTATTTTGATAAATTTGGCTCTTTAATTTTAATTTGTTAAATTACGATCGCCTTCAAGTTAATGAGAACAGTTGTGCACGTTAGAAAACATTCAAGAGGTTTCCTAATTGCAAGTCTTTAATTTTGAAATCAATCAAATTCATTTCCAAATTTAAGATTTTAAATTCCCAGTACCTTCCTATTTGTTTGTATACAAATTAAATGTTTACAAAATTGAATGTTTAAATTTTGGATCGCTTTCAAATTTTCATTTTTTACGACAGTAACTGCATACAAATTTTAACGATTTCAATTTCAAGATTTTTAACATTTTTACGCTTCAATATTTCTATTTTGAAAGTCATCCTTTAATTCTGAACGCTTTAAAATGTGAATTAAAAATAATTGAGCCCACTTCAAGTTTATAATTATTTATTCATTATTTATAAATAATTTTGAATCTCAAACTATACAAATTATAATTTTTCGATCGTTATCGTTTTAGTTTTAAATATTTTCAATTCAAGATGTTTTTATTTTCGTAATTTGGTTCTTTTTAAATTTTAATGGTTATTATAAGTGTTTTAATTTAAATCTTTGAATTTTCTAAATACTATAAAATTTTACATTTTTTAATTTGGATGACTTTTAATAAAATGCTTTTGTTTCAATTTCTAAATTAAAAAACATTTATTATTAAATTAAGGCTTTAACGCTTCCATATAACTTTTTAAGAATGGAGGTTCTATTTTTAAGCAGTTTCCAATTTTTTAAATTTTGTATCATTTACAAGTTGATGAATTTGAATTTCCAGTAATTTAAAACTTTTTTTTTTTTAGTCAGTTGCTTTTAAATTTCTAAATATTTTTATTCAGCCTAAAATTATTTTTTCTATTTTTCCAACTTTTATCTACAATAATACAAATTAAAGTTGTCTTTAAATCAAATTTTGTATAAAATTGTAATAACATTTGGTTTTTCAGAAAACACGCCAACAAAGAAATTGACCATCGTGGAAGATCAACAACCGGAGAACAAAATGCAGATGCAAAATGTGATCTTTGTGGAAAAATGTTCGACACAGTTACATCAACAATTAGGCACAGATACAAAATGCATCCAAACGCTCCTGGAAAATTCTACTGTCCATTTTGTGGAATGCAATTTCCTCTTAAGGTAATTGGACATTTGTACTCTACAAACGTAATTTAATTACAATTTCGACCCGCAAATAAATCAACAAAAACCTGAAACCAAATACCTGAATAAAAAAAATTACAGAATCTCAGAGACACACATCTAAACTCTCACGAATCTGATGAAAATAACGAGGAGGAGCACAAAAACTGCGACGACTGTGATGTACTATTTTACAATGAGAAAGCTTTACAATATCACCATCGCTCAGTTCATAAAAGGTTGGGATTAATTGGATTTTTAATTCATAACTAAAATAAATTTTCACTCTCAATGGAAATAAAAAATGAACGTGTTTAATATTTTATAATTAGATTTTTCGTATATTTTCATTCAATCTTGTTTTCGAAAAAGGTGAAAATCCTGATTTGTATTTGATACTCTACAGATTGATTAACATATTCCAACCAGTGGCAACGCCTCCACCTAGTAATAAAATAAAGTTAAACTCGATGAACGATGCTTTGAGTGTTTATTATTGTCACTTGTGTGGTGCTGAGTATATGTTGAAATTTAATTTGCAACAACACTTGGAGAAAAATCACACTCAGGTAACACTTAATATTTTCAAATGAAAATTATCCTGAATCCACGTCGCCAATTATTTCATTTTTCCACTTTTTAGAAAGGATCATTCTGAAGTAACTTTGTATTGAAATATAAATATCTACATATATTAACAATTTAATCATTTATATTATGAATTTTATATTCAAATATATACAATATTTTCCCGTTGAAAAATCATAAAATATTAATATTTACGTTAATAACAGGAAGAACGAGAGGCCGTGCCAGAAAATCTAATTAAATGTACAATGTGTGCTGCACTATTTTGTAGTAAAAAAGCTTACGATATTCATAATACGTATCATCAACCAGACGATTTGTATGTAACTTCAGAGGAACAAAGATTACAAACGGTCTCAAAGGTTGATCAGGATTTTGATATACGAAGAGTAGAACCGATTGCTGAGAAGTATCTTCCAAAATTAAGCATAACCAAAGGATCTAAACGACCTATTGTCAAGTGGCCTCAGGTAAAGTTACTTGATTTTTTTCAGTATATTTTGAGGTATCCAAAATAAAATAGGTTAATAAATTTTTGCATTTTTATTTAAAGTTCAAAATTTGCAATACTCAAAAGTTAATAAATTTACATTGAAATATTCTAAATTCAATCGTTTTAATTATCAGCACTTGAAATTAATAATTTATTTAAAATATCAAATCTAAAAAATGAACAAGTTTAAATATGAAGAGGTCAAAATGTAAAAATTTGCCTATTGAGTATTTATAAAACTGTACAATAAAACTAATTTCGACTTTTTGAAGAAAAATCTTTCAAATTGAAAACTTTTAATTTAATGGCGTTTGAAATTGGTCCTTGTGTAATTTTGTGAATCATTCAAGATTTTCTAATTTCATGCCCTAATAGTTGAACGTTTTTAAGTCGAAAAAGTTCCAATTCGTCTAATAAAAAATTAGCAAATTTATATTTCAACCGTACTGCTTCAAATTGTAAGCGTTAATATTTGAGTCATCTTACATTTTAAGTTTTAAGAGATCAAAATTAAATAATTTCAGACCCAAACTGTAACATTTAACAGTTTCGAAGCAGAATTTCTGAATGAAAGCCTTTACTTCTCAATATATTTTAAATTGTGTAATGAATATCGTTCAAAAGTTAATTATTTCAAATTAAGAGTTTGAAAATCAGAAATTTGGTGTGTTCACATTTAAAAGTAAAAAATATCAAATTGGTTGCGTTTAAACCTAAATAAGTGTATATTGAAATATTAAAAAGGTTTCATTTTCCATTTATCTTCTTGATAAGGGTATAATATAAAAAATAAACGCTTAATATTTGAAATTTTTTCACCGAAAACATGAAAAATTGAACAATTTCAGATTAAACCTTCAAAAATGGACAATTTCAAACGTATATTGTTAAAAATGGTATAATATAAAAAAGAAACCCTTAATATTCGAAATACCTACTTCTTGTATATAATTCTAGGTTTTAACTAACCTTAATTAGGCAAATTCAGTCCTATCATAGAATGTTTCATTTAATGGCCTTAATATATCAAATTATAATTTTACCTCAACATGTAAGATTTTTTTTTTGAAAAGCAAGCGACTCTCGCTTATTACATGCATTTTGACGAGAAAAGTATGTAGGAAATCTTTACTTTATTTCGCTGGAGGTTTGAAACTATTCTGATAACTAAAATATATATCATTTTGAGTTGACCTGGTAATTGAAATAAATTTGACCTAGAACAAACTTTTAATTATCTTTTTTATTTGTTTCAGGTCCAAAAGTTGCAGAAAACGTCAAGAGAAGAACCAAGACATAAAGATTATCTTCCGTCTGATGATGATCAACTTGTAGATACGAGCGATTCCGACAGTGATATTCCCTTAAATAAAAGAGTTGTTAACTTTAGCTAACGGAGGCTTGACTTACAACATTTTACGGGAAATTCAAATTCGTAGATTGTAGAAACCTGATAAGTAACTGAGAACGTCAAAATGAAAAAAATATCAGTAGGAAAAATACTGAAATTTGAAGAGTTATCATCAATCATCTTTGTGTATAATTTGTATAACATTAAATCTTAAAGATTTAGTTATTGTAGATATGTGGAATTGACGTTTATAAACATTTCTTAATATAAGATGTATGTTAACTCCTACTGTTTATTATTTTCCGCTACATTTCTACCATTCTCAATTTTTCATTATTAAATAGTATTTTTATTTATCTTTAGAAATTCTGTTTGAACATGATACATTCTATTTATTATTCTCAAAGATTAAGAATATGAGTTAAGTTTACTTAATAACTTTAAAATTGAGTGCAATTTCAGAGTGAAATGTTTTTAATTTCAAGAATTAAAAAAAAATGCTTTTAAGATTCAATACTTTTTATTTATAAATTTAATATAGTATATTAATGTTTCAATTTTATTGTCACTACAAATTTTTATCAATTTATTAATCATTCTCCTGTTATCAATGTGTACGATCTATTGTATATAAATTTATTATTTTTTAATTTGTAGTATAATTGAATTATGAATAATTTAAAATATAATCCTTCGTTCAATAAAAATTGCTTTTTTATTTTCTGAAACTTCTATTTTTAATATTTTCACTGTTTATAAACATAAACTTTTAGAATGTAATCTTTTATATTTTAAATAAAATTGATAATTTAAATTCTAGGGAATTTAACCTAAGTTTAAATTCTGGTTACTTCACTTGTTACTAGATTTTCCCTATAGTGTCGTGCTGTAAATGTGTAAATCCAAACGACGCAAACTGAAAAGAAAAGTGAAAAGTAGTTCATTTTTCAGTTTAGTGAAGAAGAAAGGGAACATTTTTCATTAAACTTTTGATTTCTCATCTTTTTTTAATTGACTGAAGCATAGAAATAAAAAAATTGTTACTTAAGCTGTGGGACAACACGAATTTGAGGTTAGGTTCTACTTTTTAAACACGTGTTTTTCTCAATTTATTAGCTTTATTATTATTATGGTTATTGATAATTGATAATTTAATGTCGTTTTTATCTCCGATGTTCTTATTTACTTTAAGCTTAAACTTATTTTTAGGTTTCAAACACAATATGTTTTTTTATATTTTACGGAGTTTTAAGCGTTTTTTCTGTTGCCTCGTAATTATTAATATTAATTTTTAGTTGATGGAGTTTCATTTTTCCGACTTTGCTTCGTGTCTTATTGCAGTGTTTTTTTTTTGAATAATTGAAGCATCGGCTCAAAGAACATTGTATGAACAGAGATTTTGACTCACTGGAATCTAAAATATGTTTATACTGTTAGGATTTTTTTCGGAAATTCGCACGTGGTAGCGCTAAAATAAATTAATTATAATTTTGACGTTTAAATTTGTATACTGGGTTATGCATTACTAATTGGACAACGCATTTAACAATGTCTTTAGGAAAAAAGTACAGTACATTTAAAAAAGTCAAATCGTTCCTGTTGCCAAAACGGCTATTAGGCTATTTTAAATTGTTAAATTAAAATGCTGAAAATTCGAAGATTCATACTTAATACTTTTGTATCTTGTAAAATTGTAAAATTTCTTTTAGATATAAAAAAGTATATTTGACCTTTAAAATCGACAAAATTTTATGGAAGAAACTAATGAAGAATGTGTACCAGGGTGGCCGTAGGTCAGAGAAAACCTAAAAATCAGGGAGTAAGTCAAGAATTTTGAAGAAAAAAAACTTGCAAAAGTCAAGATAATAAATTTAAAATTTTAATCTGACATTTATTTATTCTGTTTATAAAAGATTCTATGTTACAAACGCTACAAGATTAAGATTCTGGTCTTTAAATATTAAATAGTCAGGGAAAAATTAGGGAATTTTAAAAATGAAGTTTTGAGGCCACCCTGATATAATGTTCTTGTTAGTAATTTATTTGCCTTGTATTTCCATTTCTGTTTTTTTGCTTGCTGTTCCTTCCTCCTGTCGATTATATTTTTAGTTAAAAAATTTATTATTTGGTTGAAAATTCGAAAATTTGGTTAAAAAGTCGTTCTTTTTGGTGGAAAATGTTGGAAATTCAGCCAATTTTTTCAGAATTCGTATCTTGTTTAAAAATTCACTTGTTTTAGTAGAAATTTCATCTTTTTGTATAAAAGTGCAATTTTTTGGTCAAACAATAATCTTATTTGGTTCAGGATTCAACTCTTTATTTGACAATTAGACTTTTTTGGTTGAAAAATAATTTTTTATCTGAAGATTTAACTATTTCACTTGAATATTTATAATTTTATATTGAAATATAAACTATTGTATTTTTAGTAATTCATTGTTTTTTCTTCTTGAAGATTCACCATTTTAGTTGAAAATCCGTCTCTTTTGATAACATTTTAATATTTTTTGGTTAAAAATTCAACTGGTTGAAAATTAATCGTTTTTGCTTGAGGATTTAACTATTACATTTTTCGTAATTCAATTGTTGGTTAAAGATTCATCATTTTAGTTGCAAATTCATCTCTTTGGTTGAAAAATAATTTTTCAACTGAAAATTTAGCTATTTCACTTTGAAATTCATCATTTTAGTTGAAAATTTATCTATTTGGTTGAAATTCTAACTACTATTTTGTTAAAAACTGATCTTCATTAATTGAAAATTCAACTACTCGGGTGAAACATGAACTACTTTGTTAAAAATGTATTTCTTTGAATGAAGGTTCATCTCGTTATTTGAAAATCTAACTATTTTGTTGAAAATTCAACTGTTTTACCGAAAAATCGTATTTTGGCTTGAAAGTTCAACAATTGGCATTTATTGAAAATTCGTCTGTTTAGTTGTAAAATTCATCATTGTAGTGAAAAATTCATCATTTTTTTCGAAAACTTTAATAATTTGTAGAAAATTCCTTTTTCTTTTTTGTTTAAAATTAATTTTTGATAATTTGACTTTTCCATTTTTGGTTGAAATTTTGTTTCAGTTGAAAATTCAGCTATTCGTTTG
This sequence comes from Andricus grossulariae, assembly GCA_011634705.1. NCBI lineage: Eukaryota > Metazoa > Arthropoda > Insecta > Hymenoptera > Cynipidae > Andricus > Andricus grossulariae. The sequence goes on from JAABKJ010000755.1 coordinate 59,971,416, forward strand.
AAAATTGATGTATTTTGTTGAATATTCGTCTTTCTTTGGTAAAAAGTTAATCTTCTTGGTTAAAAATTCAACTATTTTGTTAAAAGTTTAATTATTTTGTTGAAAATTCGTTTATGTATTTTTGGTTGAAATATCAACTGTTTTTTGTGGAAGCCTAATCTTTTCTTTTTTTTTTTTTATATAATTTGACTACACTTTGTTGAAAAAGCATCTTTGTAGGTATACAAGATTAAAGTATTTGATTAAAAATTCGACTGTTTTGCTGAAAATGTGTCCATTTGGACAGTAAATTCGTCCTTTTTGATTAAGAAGTCATCTTTTTTTGGTTGATATAAATAAATTCAAAATTTTTTCATTTTAATCTGAAATTCTATTATTTTGTTCCATTTATAAAAAATGAAAATGCTGGTCTTTGAATATTAATGGTCAGGGAAAATGAAAAATTAGTCAGGGAATTTTGTAAATAAAGTTTTTCGGTTCACCCTGTTTACTTAATGTAATTTTAATATTAAGTACTGTTTTCAAGAAAATTCAAAAGAATGAAAATAGAAATCCAAAATCCGATTTCAGCGCTACCGCGGACGAATTTGCCAATAAAAAAAGTGACAGTATACTAGATACATAGATTTCAGTGAGTCAAAATATATGTTCATACAACGTTCTTTGAAACAATGTTTCAATTGAGATTTAATTTTAAATATTATAGGTACACCGTAAGTATATTTCGAATTTATTTTTTATTAATATTGTTTTTTGTAACATTCTAATTGATTCAGTCTGCTTGAGTTTATTTTCTATTAAAAAGCTTAGGTTTTACCGTTCTTACTATTTTATTATTCACTGTTTATTTTTTTAATGAAACCTTCACTAATTGAAATTATGATTTTTAATTTTTCGCCTCTTCAAGTTAATGATTTGTTCGATTATTAAAAAAAAAATTCTTACATTAAATTATTTGTACTTTAAAGTAGAAATGATTTAAAATGGAAAATAAAACAATTGCTCTATAGTCTAAAGAACTAAATCGACTGACTTAACTTGAATTATTTCAATTTCTTTATTTTGGTATTCTTTTTTACTTCTCAGGACGGAAAAATGGTGGAAGGAGTGGAAAACCTGACAGCAGACGAAAAGGGAAGAACATTGTACTTAAGACTTCCACATGTGATAGAAGATGACAAAGAAGTTCTGAGTTTGTTTCGTGACAATGTTATAGTGAAATTGCCTAGGCAGACTTCGAGATGTTGCCACGTAGTATTCTCGACAGTACAAGAAAGAACGAAATGTTTGAAAACGATGAAAAATAAGGTCATCGATGGCAAGAGATTAATTTTGATGCCTTTGTCAGAGAAAAATTTGGATAAAACAAAAAAACAATTAGCTGAAGGAAAAAAAGAGGTCCACAAAAAAGTTGCCATTCCTCTCCCAAAAAAGAATTCAAATAATTATATACAATCGTAAGTATAATTAATTATTTATATCACCAGAAAACAAATACGCGCGCGTTTACTTTTTTGTCTCGCGCAATTTTTAAATTAAAATATAAAATTAATATGAGTAAAAAGATTTGTATTTCTTAGTATCTTGTAGCTATAAAATAATAGAGAAGAAAGGGAAGGATAATATTTTTGATAATTTATGAAAATTTATATCTCAACTTCAAAATTACTAAATAATATTTTTGTACAAAATACAGACAAGCAAACCGTTGCATTTTTGTTCAGAAATACCAGCCTCCGACGAAAAACACTAACATTACGTAAAGTTGTTCAAAATTGTAAGTTTTATTTTTGAAGGAACAATTTTTATTAAAAATAACCGACTTTCGGTGTAACACGCTATCATACCCTATTATTGTTCAAATATTGTAAATATTCTTTGAAATCTAATATTTTTTATTAACAATAGCAATTTAAGGCGAAAAACACTAACCTTTCAAAATTGTCAATCTTATTTTAAATATATACCAATTTCCTGAGAAACGAGTACGCATAACCTAGAATTATTCAAAAATTTGTAATCTTTGAAAGCCATTGATTGTTTAGTAAAAGTACCTGTTTCTGATGTAAAATGCCAACAAATCCAAAAATTGTACAAAAAATGTGAATTTATGCTAATCTGACAATCGATGATATTATTTATTAAAAATACCAAATTTATATGAAAAACACTAACATAACAAAAAATTATTCCAAATTAAATAGTTTTAAAAGTTGTAAATCATCTTTGAAATATAATTTGTTAAATTAAAAATATCAATTGTCGACAAAAAAAACACGAACAGAATTCGAAATTGTTAAAGCTTGTAAATTTGATTATTTTAAACACAAATCATACTGAATTAAAATCTAGTGCTTTTTGTTTATAAGTTCCAATTTCAGGTGAAACACACCGACATAACCTAAAGTTCTTGAAAAATTGTAAATATTCTTTGAAATCTAATAAGACTGTTTAAAAATTGCAAATATTGTCAGCGAATTATAATGAATTTTGTTTTAAAATATCAATTTTTGGTGTAAAACGCTAACGTAACCTAAGATTGTTAAAAAATTATCAGCCCTTAAAATCTAATGATTTTTTGTTTAAAAATATCAACTTCTCATATTCGCCACATCGTAACTTGCTCAGTCATTCCTCAAGTACAATTTTTTTCCGTGCACATAACCCATTATTCAGACATGGCAAATACAATTTTGATATATTGTATATTGATATATTAACAGGCCTAAAGCCAAAACAAAACTAAATCTATATATTTAATATTTGGTCTAAAATTTCAAAAAGTTAAATATTAATACACGGGAAGAAGTAAATGGTAAAATTTACTATTATGCATCATTTTCAAAAATTAAAATAATCATTTCAATAATTAAAATAATACCATTGTTCATAGTCAAATATTAATTCTAGGCGTACTTTGCCTATTCATGCGAACCGGCTAGACGACAAAGCAGTGCTTTAATATTCATCTGGCATGCCGTACGAATAGTTACTATATAGTCGTCGGGCCGACAGTACGAATAAACACTTCGTAATTTGTATCCTCTGACGTCATTTTTATTTCTTACCTGGAGAGAAAAATTGTCGATTCGCGAATTGTTTTAATTTTATTCTGGAAGAATACATTTAAATATAATTTTTAGGTTATTCGTGGCAAATATTCCAAATGGAACTGATATTCAAGTAATTAAAGAAGCTTTTCTTGGATGCATAACTATAGCTCTTCTAAAAGGAAGTCAAGGAAATCAAAGGTACGAAATTAAAAAAATAGAATGTATGGGGTCGTTCAAAATCTGCGTCATTTTTTTGCAGATCACCGCACAAAGCTCAAACTCCGCAGGGTGATGTCACAAATACAAACACCCCCTGCCCCCTTCGTCAAAGACAAAAAATTTCTTGGATTTAATTTTTTAAAATGCCTAAAATAAAACAGAAGTAGTACAAGCCTAATATTTAGATACAGTACTTGTAAAATACATACCCGTAGAAGTGTAACGTAGTTTTTGAACGGCCCCTATTACGATTTTTATATTCTTATTCACGAAAAACAATTAAGTAGGGGAAACCACCCTACAGTAGATAATGATTTACAGTAGATAATCTTATTCAACTGGAAAACTGACAAAAAATGTTCATTATTTTTGATAGTATAACATTTTATCAAGGATACTATATTTATTGACGAAGTTTCATTGAAATTTTATAATTAATTAATATGTGAGCGCAATAAATTAATTTTGAACCTGAAAAAAAAATTTCGCCTCTGCTTTATTCATACTTTTTACCTTAATGAAACATTTTTATGGCATGTTTATACATTAGAATCAAAGCTTGAAGTTTAATGAACAATATTTATTGATACAAAGCGTCATTTCTTTAATATTTATAAATATTTGAGGACTTTTATTGGACATTAAATTTTCCAACAGTAGATAAATAACAGTAGATAATCGCAAAATTGCGAAAAATGTCGCTGTCAAAATTGGCAGCTCTGCGACTGTCTCGCAGTTGTTTTATGTTATAATCAAGATTGTATTTGTTTGTTTATTTCGATTCGTAAAGTTTTTAAATTTGATTTATTGTGAATAATAGACTGAGAAAATAGTGTCAATTATTAGTTATCAAAAAGCACATTTTTAGTTGTGTTTTAAGGAGTGTTTCGGAAAAGATATCATTTTTAAGATTAAGGTATTTAAAAATTCTGGACTTTTCTGTAATCGCAATTCAGGTTAAATGGTATTAAAATTAAACATCTTGTACAAATCGTACCAATCTCAGGGAATATCAGAGATAGAAAAAATGTCAATAATTCAGGATATTGTGATTTTTGTAAAATAATCATAGTTTTCATCATTATTTACTCAAGAAAATCATCATAATTGTAAATATACCAATGATAAATTATAATTATCCAGAATTGAGTATTCTGTCATTCCCAGGAGTAATACCAGAAACGATTATCTATTGATGGACAGAGGTGTCAAAATCGTACCCGTGACCAGGTCTAATAAAAATGTATAATCCAGCTAATTGACTAATTTCGTGATATTTTTTTTTTTCTATAAGAATGTTAAATTGAATATGTAAGCTTTATTTAAAAAAGACAAATTTTCTGTATTTGTGGAAACTGATGCAGGTAAATGCTGTTGAATGTCTTCCTATCTACTGTAGGGTGGTTTCCCCTAGAATGTTTTTTGTTGCTATTTTCTTGATGATTTTTTAGTTTGCTTTTTTTGGGCTATTTTTAATCCAAATGCTATTTTCGATCGCTTTTAAGTTTAAATTTATTATAAAATTTAAGAGCTGCTGTCCTTAAAATGGAGACGCCTGAGAAAGCTGCTGCATATTTGACAAAAACACTTCCGGCTCCTAAAATTCTAGAAAATCAATTATGGATTCGTCCCTACAAAAAAAAGTCGCAAGCGAGGAGAAAGAAGAACAAAAATTCTAGGAAATTAATTACGAAATTAAAAAATTCAGACTCTGAAGCTGATCAATAAGTAAGAGATAGCAAAAAAGGTTAAGAAATTAACATATAATTTATATAATATTCTAATATGTTTACAAACATAATCGAAATTTTTTACAAAGCACACATTTGTAAAATATATTTCTAAAATAGAAATATATAAACAGTACATTTATTATATTATTTCTAGTACATAAATCCTTTGTTCTTTTTTTTTTTCAATATTCTTCTTTTTCGATATGAAGGCTTGCATAAATTATTTTAACTATCGGCTGAACGATTCAACACCCACGGAATAGGACTAAAGTACAGTTTAGTACGCAAAAAGAAGTTGAGCATGTTCGCTATAGAAAATGCAAATGAATACAGAGGTTCCTTGGTCAAGGATTCAAATTTCTAATTGATTCTTGCAGTCTCTAATTTTAGCGGAGGAGAATTCCATGACAGTTGTGTGTTTGACGTGCTGAGATCCATTTACAACATGTTTCGTATTTATTAATTTGTATTTGTTTTCATTTATTTATCAAAATTACTCATAAACGATCAGTATATGGGTTTCACATTCAGAGGTTTTGATAGTGAACGGTAAAAAAAAAAGGTGAATGATTTAAAATTTTGGATTTAAACCCATAAACACTTGTATGCTTTAAAATTTGGAATCTGAGAAGATATTTTAACATTTAAAAGTTGAAAATTTCAGATTTCGGAGGTTTGGGAATTGGGTGCCTTTAGAATTCCCATTATTTTTATTTTTGAGCGTCTTAATAATAAAAAAACTTTCAAATTTGCAGGATTGAAAATTCGTAGCGTTTTTCGAAATTTAATCTTTTTCAATTAATGGTAATTTTTAATTATTATTTTTAAACGATCGAAATGTTTTAAATGTTATTGCTTGCAGAATTCACCGCTTCTAAGATTTATCGCGTTCAAATTCGAACGCTTCCAACTTTTAATTTCTATAAAATTGAGTGATATCAAAATTTAAGATATTAATTATGAATGATGTCTCAATTCCTTTGGTTTTCAGGTCAGTTGACCATTCCTTTCAAATTTTATACAAACAGATAGTTTAGACTTTAGAGTTGAAATGTTTTCAATTTTTGGTTAACAATTTATGTCAGGTTCTTCAAATTCTTTGTTTTTTATATTTTTATTTTAAAGCTTTCTTAATTATACACTGATCTACAAAAATGACCTATTTTCTGTCTGAACTTTCCACGTATTTCGCGCTGTTTGGCTCAAAACTTAAATTTTCGATTTTTTTCTAAGTATGGGGGAGTTTACCATTCACCAGAGTGCGCGATCTGTTCGGGTCCGAATTCTGCAAAAATTTAATGAATGAAAAATAGCTATTTTACACAAATTATTAATAAAAGTTTATAATTCGTGTGTAAAATAAAGTAAAAGAGTAAGTCATTCAGTTCGAAGAGAAAAAAATGGAATATTTTAATTACTGGTCAGTTTTTCTTATGTAGTTCTGAATTTTACAAACATCACATTATTGTCTACTAAAACATGCAAAGTATGTGTTTTAATAACATTCTCTATTTTGTATGCCAAATAGTAAATTTTTCAACTCATAAAGATAAATTTTGAACCAAAAATGAAATAGTTCAATTTTCGACCAAAAAGATGAGTTTTCAAACAAGACGATGAAGTTTCTACTAGGAGACAAATTTTCAACAAAATACATAAATTTACAACTAAATATTAGAAGTTCTAATTAAAACAGCAAATTTCCTACTAAAAGAAAACTAGTTTTCAACAAAATTGTCCGATTTTCAACTAAAAAAGTTACTTTTTAACCAAAAATGGAATAGTGAAATTTTCAGATAAAAAAATTGAATTTCCAACAATATAGTTCTATTTGCAACAAAAGATGTGAGTTTGAACAAAAAAATAAAACATGTTCAAGCAAAAATAGAATAGTTCAATTTTCTGTTCAAAGAGTTAATTTTCAAACAAAAAAAAAAAGCGAATCTTTCAAATAGTTAAATTTTCAGCCATAGAGATGAAATTGCAATTAAAGTATTGAATCTTCAACCAAAAAAATTACTTCTCAACAAAGTAGTATAACTTTGAACCAAAAAAAAAGATTTTATTATTAAATAAAAAGCATTTGAATTCAAACAAAAAAGACGAATTTTAAATAAAATACTTAATTTTTAAGTTGAAAAATAAATTAAATATATATATATATAATAAATTAAATAAAACAGAAACAAAATGCAATAAAATAGTTACATTTTCATCGAAATGAACAAATTTGCAACTAAAAAAAATTATTACCTAAAATGAAATAGTTCAAATTTCAGTTAAAAAGTTATTTTCGACCAAAAAAAAGTTATTATTTTCGACTAAAAAATAAAACATTTTCAAACAAAAATGGAATAGTTCAATTTTCTGTTGAAAAAGTTAATTTTCTAACAAAAAAAGCGAATCTTTCATTAGAATAGTTAAATTTTCAGCCATAGAGATCAAATTTTAATTAAAGTAATGAATCTTCAACGAAAAAATTACTTTTTAACAAAGTAGTATAACTTTCAACAAACAAAAAATTTTATTATTGAATAAAAAGCAGTTAAATTCAAACAAAAAAGACCTAAAATGAAATAGTTCAAATTTAATTAAAAAAATTATTTTCGACCAAAACAAGGTGATTTGAACAAAATACTTAAATTTTCAACCAAACTAATGAATTTTCAACTAAAAAGTTAATTTCTAACACAAAAAAATATTTTTAACAAAGTAGTTAAATTTTTAACGAAAGAAATTAATTTTCAAACAAGAAGAAAAATTTGTTACATTTTCAACCGAAAAATGATTTTTCAACCAAAATGATTAATTGTTAAGCATAAAGATTCATTTTCAATAAAAAGAGACGAGTTTTCAATAAAATACATGAATTTGCATCCAAATGGTTGATTTTTAAACTAAAAGAGGCGAATTTTTTACCAAAAATGGCAAGTTAAATTTTCAATTAATCAATTTTTAACGAAAAAATAAATAATTTTCACCAAAATAGTTTTTTTTTTAACCAAAGAGATTAACCTTCAACAAACAACGTAAAATGTACTAGTAGAAGTTTAAACCAAAAATTATTTTAAAGTAAAAGCCTTTGAATTCAACCGAAAAGGATGAATTTGCAACAAATCGTATAATTTTTCAAATAAAAGAGATAAGTCTTTAACCAAAAATGAAACAAAAACAAATGAAAGACAAATTTTCAACCAAAGACAAGAAACTTCAACCGATAAAATTTTAATCAAGAACAGTTGAATTCAACCAAAAGAAAGAAGACGATTTTTCTTCAAAACAGTTTGGTTTTTTAATTTGAAAATTAGTTCTCTCTATAAAAAATAGAAAACTTTTGAAAACATGTACTTTGAAACGCTCTTTCAGTAAACAATAATGTTATATTTGTGAAATTCAGAACTATGCAAGAGAAACGGACCGTACTCTGGCACTCTGGTGAATGGTAAACTCTCCCAATTTTAATAAATATAACAAAAACGACAAGTTCTATCAAGAAATGCTTGAAAAAAAATGGTATAGGACTTATTAAAAGTTGCAAATTCCTCCTTGGAACTTTTTTCCGTATCTCACGTCGTTTAGCTCAAAATTGGAATTTTCTACCTTTTTTTTGTATCATTTTCGATCAATAAAACCGAAATGACAAGTCCCATGAAGAAAAGATTTAATGAAATTTTGTAGAACTTTTTAAAAGCTATCATTTATACTTGAGGCTTTTTTCCATATTTCTTGTCGTTTAGATCAAAATTTGGATTTTTTATTTTTTCATAGTATTTTCAATAAATAACACCAAAATGATAGGTTCTATCAAAAAATGCATGAGGGAAAAATTGTAGGACACGCATTTTTTTAAATTTATTGGAATGGAAAATTTTTCAGGGTAGCTATGAATAAAGAATAATGCAAAATAAGGAACAAATATTGAAGTAATCATGATAAATAAAATTTGTACTTTATTTTGCAATATCTGAATAAGCAGTCCCAGACCGAAGTACAGAAATAAATATAATATACATTTGATATAATAAAGTTGAACATAATGTAGAAAAGTTCGCACTTTTGACAAAATCGAAGCTGAAGCACGAGACACGTGATGAGAATGTGTTCGTTAAAGCCGAAGGAGCTTTAACTAAAGAGAATTCACAATCACCAAATTACAGTTGTCAATGGTTTGACCTTCAATTTTAAAAGGTTTATGCACAAATAGGGGTTTGATCAAATTTCTAGTCCTTTATAAATTGAAAATGTTTAATTTCGGTTCATTTTGAATAATTAATGATTTCACTTTCGGAATTTTAAGAATTCGGGCCCCTTCGGTTTCATAATTCGTATTTTTTTATTATTTAGGCGTTTTCAAATGTTAAAACTTAAAATATCTATAATTCATTTTTTGATGTTTTCAATTTCGGCAATTACAAATTCACGCACTTTTTAATTTTTAAAAACTTTAAATCTTCAGTCTGTTGAAACTTCGGACGCTTTATAAAAATTAGCAATTTCAGTTTCGAAAGCTTTTACCTTTTGTCCGTAAATATGCCTATACTATTTTTATAGCCGTACTCCTCAGGGAAAGATATTTTCACCTCATGTTTTTAAAAACCTTTATATTTTATAAGCTTTCGTATATATTATTGCCGAAATAATTCAATTGCGAAGCTCAGATGGAAGAATAATTCGAATTTTATCGCAATTTGTCTGGAGTGGAGGACTCACTATTTTTAGTTTTTAGATAGTAAATGCAATTCTGCGAAAATTGTAATCAGTGATGTAATATTTTTCTTTGCTGTAGATAATTAATTGAAACAGGAGTGAAGTTCAAAGATTATTTTCAGTTTGATTGGCACCAAGAATATTTTTAGTTACCTAAACATTTACTTTCAAATTCCAATGAATTTATTTCAACGACGGTTAAAAATTAATCGAAAAAATGCAGGTAATTCAGGGTTTGAATTGATAATTAAATGGATAATTTAGATAATAATAGTTATAATACTAGCCATTATAATATTTAACACTAGCAGATATTTATCTGGCGTTGCCCGGACAGTTGCAAATCCCAGCATATGTTTTCAAAGTTAAACAAAATTCAACGAAACGACAAAAAACTACTGAATTCATTAAACTTAAAAACACTGTTACAGAGAAAAAATTAATTTTTACGAAACATAGTAGAAATCGTAGGTCTAGTGGAACTAAAAAAAAGTATCATGCGAAACTTCTCATACACACCCAAAATCTGATTGTATTGTCAAAAATCCGTTTTTTGGTAGGTGCATGTACATAATAATTCTCATTTTTTCTAAACTTTTACAACTTTAACAATGCTGTTATGACATTTTTCGAAGCCCAATCATTTTTCCCCTTTTCTCTTTAAATATACCCATATCTGAAAATACAATTGTTTGTTTTACATCTGCAAAATTATTCCATTCAAAACTAGAATATGCTACCACGAGTAGTGAAAGCTTTTTTCAACTTACAGAATTGTCTATCATAATTAATTTAACTTTTTTGAATTTGACTAATTTTAAACTTAACTATTTTTTGCTGAATGTATTAAATATTCTTTAAATCAAGTATAATTAAGTACAATGGTCTGTCTGTTCACATTGAAGATATTCTAGTTTAAATTTCAATAACGATTGTCATCATATTAGACATATTATAACAATTATGGTTAGATTAGACCAAAATTCAAATAAAAATTACAGGATTTACAACTAACTGACGTCATACAATTCCTACCTTGCCGACATTTTTTTCGCAGCAACTTACGTCCACACGAATTGAGATATCGAGTTTCCCATTTAGAAAATTAAATAAAGAGCACTAGAGAACGTTTTTATACTCCTAAATTTGTATAATTACAACAATTTTTTTAATAGAATTTTTGGGATTTTTGTTGTAATTCCAAAAATTTATCAGTTCACAAACGTTTTTTAGCCCCTTTTAATTAATTTCCCAAATGGGAAACTTCAATGCGATTTTTCGATTGAATGCCAATTTATCAAGTTCTAGAATTTAAGGAATTTTCAAAAACTACCAAAGCGCAGATTTTAGTAGATATCAAGTCTTTTTTCTTTGAATATACAGTCCATATAATATTTAATTAATGCCAAGATTGATCAAAATAAAAAAATAAAAACTATTTCTCATACTTTTTCTCAGATGAAGAATCATAAGCCAAAATAAAAACCGCCTTCTCTTACTTTTTTTAAACAAAGAAACCTAAACGAAAGTAAAACCAAAAAATTGTATTTTTATTTTACTTTTTAAAAATTGAGACATTTTTTTTTATTTAACATTGTTTTATGCCTCAGGGTTCAATTAAAAAAAGGTTCATATAGTTAAGTCCTTTAGTTTTACTTCTTATATTTAAAATCTTTTAAACAGATAGTGTTTCCAGTGCTTATACAATTATAAATTATATAAGCGTTTAAAATGAAACAATTTTAATTTTATAATATTAAACCATTTCTAGACGTTTTAAATGCAATAATTTCTGAATGATCAATTAATTTTGAAAGAAAAAAAAAAATTTCAACAACTTTCAAAAGATTTCTTACGCAATTTTTTTAATAAAAAAAAATGTAGGAAAAATTCAAATCATTTAAAAAAATATTTTAAAAATTTGAAAAAATTTCAAAATAATCTAAAATTTGAAAATATTTAAAAAATCTTAAAGCAAAATGTAGATTTTTGAAGATTTCGAAATAAACCAAGCCTTGATTCCGTTAAATGAAAATTCTGAGTTTTATTTTATTTTTTATTTTTATAATTTCCTCGATTTCTATTGAGCATATGATAACTCATAATCACTTTACGAGATGTGGAATAGAGCACTTTAATCTAATGCACGTATTAATTTTGCAGAATTCTAAGATTGTTACCTGAAAATTAGGAAAATCGTAAATAGTGAACGTTGCTCAGTTGCAACAGTGGCCGTTAAAAGGTAAAAAAAAATAATCAAATTTCTGGGAAAATTTAAAAGTATTTTTTTATTTTGAAAAATTAATTTTAAGAGAATATTTAAAAACATTTTAAAAGATTTCTGAAAATATCAATCAAAATCTGGCTAGTTTTAAGGCAATTTTTTTAATTTGGAAAGATTTTTCGAAATATTAAGAATAATTCGTGTCAGTTCAAAAAATCATTGAAAGTTCATCTCTTTTGGTGCAAATTTCATCTTTTTTGGTTAAAAATGCAATTGTTTGGTTGAAAATCAATCTCTATTAGTTGAGGATTCAACTATTTGTTGAAAATTCGTCTTTTCGGATGAACTTAAGTGTTTTTTATTTCAAATTAAAATCTTTTTTTTATTGAAATATGAACTATTACATTTTTCGTAATTCATTTTTTTGGTTGAAGATTCACCATTTTGGGTGAAAATTTATCTCTTTGGTTTAAAATGTAACTATTTCGTTGAAAATTCGTCTCTTCTGTTAAAATTTTAATGTTTTTTGGTTAAAAATGCAACTGGTTCAAAATTAATCTTTTTTGCTTGAGGATTCCACTATCACATTTTTTGTAATTAATTTTTTTGGTAGCAGATTCTTCTTTTTCGGTAAAAATGTAATATTTTTTGTTAAAAATGCTAGTGGTGGAAGATTAATCTTCTTTCGTTTAGGATTTCAACTATTCTGTTGAAAAATTGGTGTTTTTGAATGAGGTCAACTGTTTTTGATTAAAAATGAATTCACATTTTTTTGTTGAAAATGTACTTTTTTGTTGAAATTTTTATTTGAAATATCTGAAATCTTCAAACATCTTTTTCAATTTTCTCAAGAATCGTAGGGAAATTATATTTTATATAACTTTAAAAAAAACCGATAATTCCTATTTCCTCCTTCTCAGATCTCAGGATCTAATTTCAGTTTGAATTCAAGTATTCAAAACTTTGAATAAGTAAATAGTTAATCGGTTGTTCGAAAGTTTCATTTTATATTAAAAATGATTTTTGCCCGTAAATCGAAAAACTAGACGCGCTAGATGCTAGTTTCTTATAAAAAGATCGATTCTTTTTTTTCTGAATATAAAAATGAATGTTTAATCTTGCCTGTATTATTCTCCTTTTTCGCGATTTTTCTTATATTCTATTTATACTATTATATTTATAATTATATTTTATACTATTATACTATTATATTTCTACAGCTTGATCGGTCTCCTTATTTTTTACTCCGTGAATAGGAACCCCGTAATAAACGTATTTCTTAACGCCACTAAGAACAAACTTCAAACTTCCCGCCAGTGTTTTTGTTCTAATTCTCTCCATATAGAGCGCGCCTCAGATTTTATGACGTTTCTTCGATTTTCCCATCTCATTACTTTCGTCTCATTGCTTTAACTGTGTGTTTCAATTCGGAAGTCGAATATTAAAAATATTCGCGAAATGCTTTTACGCTTGGAGGAGGCGTTGCTCCGTCGTTCCGATTTGTAGGCGAATTTAAAAATCGCGACGAAAAATGCGGAGAGACATAATTTTTCGGGCAGAGTGTCAAAAGTTCGTGTGTGCAAGAACTAACCTCAAATTTTGCGACAATTCGCGGACTCGAAAAATAATACATTTTTCCATTATAAACGATGCTCTGCGAGATTTTTCAGCCGAATTCCTGTGATAAGTGAATCTCCCTTCGTCGTGATTTATTCTCAATTGAAGGCCAGCTGTTTCTATAAATAGAGATATAACGGTACTCGTTAAAACATAGCTTGTGTCAAACGATTTTGAAGGGAATTCGTTCTTTTCTTTTTCTTTAATATATATATTTTTGATATTTTTTTATTCAAGGGCAAGTATTTCAGAATGGATTTTTCGATTTTGGAAAGCAAGTAGTTAGTTTTCGTGCAGTGAAGCGGATGCTTTCTTGCACCGATTTCTACTGCATTTTGAGATTCTTTTCTCGTATCGCGAAGACTGAGGATTTTTTCTATTCATTTTAATTATAAGGTGAGTTTTCTTGTTGATAATTCTTGAGCATTTTAGCTTATAAAAATAGGCAATTGTTTTTTTTCTTCCTTTCGTACGTTTCAAAATTCGAATGTTTTTACATTTTTGTTATTTTGGTATTTATACTTGATTAAATATAAATTCAGTATTGTAATATTAATTTAAACAATGAATTCGTTTCAAAATGAAACCGTTCAACTTAAGAGTATTCCGAAATTTGAATACTTTTAATTTCGAATTTACGATGATTTATTTCTATTTTGTGTCTTCTAAAATATTTTTTTTCTTCAGAATTAATCCTTACCATTTTAAATTTTGAAACCAAAGATTTATTGCTTAAGCCACTTTGCAACTTAGCCGCTTGAAAAATTATAAAAATTAATGTTTCGTGACATGTATTGATGGACTGTATAAATTATAATTGTCAAAAAAATTAACCGATTTTCTGTTTTTTTTTTTATTTTCAATAAAGTTTAATTATAGATTGATTATTGCAACAAATAGTTGAGATCACAATTGTTTATTGAAATATAGTTATATTTTTTCATCCAGTTTAGTCAAAAGTCGCAATTTTCATTAGATTTTAATTCACAAAAGCTTATTATGTTCCTTGAAAGCTTCTTTACAATTATATTTGTAATTTTTTATGGAAATTATTTTATTTATAAATAATATGTACAATTGTTTTTAGTTAGTAATTTTTTGGAATAAACAATCTACTAAATAGTATTTAATGAAAACATGATAAATATAATTGTAAAGAACCTTTCAAGGAGTAGAATGATCTTTTGTAATTAAAACTCCAACTAAAATTACGACTTTTGCCTGAAGCGGAAGAAAAAGCAATGCAAATAGTAACTACATTTTTATAAAAAAATTACGACTTCAACTATTTTTTATTACGTACGCGTCTAACATTTTTTTAAATAATCAATGGGTCTTTTTTTGTCAATTTTATAAATTAAGTTATAGGTTAAATAATTTTGAACTTGTCTGTACACCTAAAACATCCTTAAGCATATCCTTTAAAACTTATGTTAAATCTTTCAGATTTGAAAGCATGGAGATTGAAATTTTCAATTTGGAATATTTTCTTTAATCATGGCTGATAAAAATTTTGTTTAATTAATTGTAAGTGTGCATAATTTTAGATTAAAACTTGGTATCAAAATATTTGAAAATCATTTCAAATTGAATACCTCAAGATTTTAAAATTGTATTAAACATGCACATTTTTAATTTGAAAGCATTGAACAATTTTGATTTAAAAGCGTTCAGAACTTCAGCTACCTTTCGATTTAATTCCGCCTTCAGATGTCTAGGGGAATATAATTCCAAGAAAAGAGGGACTCCCACTCCTGCTCTACTTCGGGCGAGAGTAAGGTTGTTCAAGGTTACGATCGGGCGCCCGATTTAATTTAGCGGTCAATTGTGTCTATTCGTACGGCCGGCCCACAGTGGGGGAAAAAATGACGTACATCTGACAAATATTGACCGAGTTGGACGTACAAAATTTGGAAAAAGCTGATAAAATTTTCCAGAGAGTTGTGGAGCCCGATTTTTGATTTAGTTTTTCATCTTTTAATAGGAAAAATGCTGCGATCATCTATGTTTCATAAAGTAACATTAGCTGCAGATGTTTTGTCATGATATAATAAATAAATGGTTATAAACAAATAATTGTTTGAAAGTGTGTTTTCTATATTTTTCAATAATTTGACGTTTTTTTTTTAAGTTATGATTCTTGTTTATATTATAAACAAATTTAATAAACAAATGCATTATTCGGGCATTTGTTAATGCAAAAATTCGTCATTTTCAGTGTCAGTTCTTTTAATTGTGGACTTCATAATAATTTCAACAACATTCATAATTAGTTGATCAATTTTATGATCAACCTTATTGAAACAATGAAATTAATAAGAGACTAAGACTAAAAGGTCTGACATGAAAAAAAAAACAATTTTCTTTGTCTAAAGCTGCAGGTACGTTTTTGCAATGTGGTCCTGACAGATGCCCAAATAATGCATTTTTAAATCAAATTTGTTTTTCAAAAATCATACAATTTATCAACTAATTATGAATGTTGATGAAGTTATCATGATATTCCCAATTAAAAGGACTGACAAGTGCCCGAAAATGCATTTATTTATAATTACACAAGAATTATCTTATGAGAAATTTTCTCCATTACAATATTGTTACCATCCAAATTTCTTACAATTATAACGTAAAAAATGTAAATTTATTGGAAATTATAAAAAACACACTTGCGAACAATTATTTGTTCATAACAACTTTGTTTTGGTTATTACATTATGATAAAACATCTTCAGCTAATGTTGCTTTATGAAACATAGGTGATTGTAACAATTTTCCTATTAATCAGGAGCACTGGGAACATCAAATTGAAAAATGATCATTTTTTCGCCATATTTGTCCATTTATAAAAAAAAAAATTGAAAAACTAAATAAAAAATTAGGCTCGACAATTCGCCGGAAAATTGTACCCGTTTTAAAAATAAATTTTATTTCCAAATCGGTAAAGATTTGTCGACTGTGTGTTATTTTGAACCAAAAAAATCGTTTTTTCCTCACCGTGCGTCTGGACGAGTACATATTGGCCACGCAAAAAAAATTTTTACTAATCTTTTTGAATCTTTAGTGTAGAGCTTTTGAGAGACACATAGTTCAATAATTTTATTAGAATTTTATATTTTAAATCCTACCAGAGAAAAATTTCTTTTTCATACTGTAAAATCTCATTTATAGTTTTTATCTAGTTGTCATTCTCATTTCTTCAATACATACATATATATAAAAAAAAAATTTCTGTCCAAAATTGCAATGAACAATTTGTTTACACTTTAGTATGAATGCATTTATTAGCGGAATTAAGTCGGTCAATATAGAGTATATTCGGTCGCGGAACTAAATCAGAAAGTAGCTGTAAATAATTCCAAATTGTAATATCACAATTATGCAATTTAAATTTGGAAACTAGCAATTTACAATAATAAGTAGCGCTGAAAATGGAATTTTGTTGTTTTTGATGAAAAACTCTCAACATTGAATTATGTACATATTTCCAATGAAAAGCGTAGATTGAAATATTGAAAATCATTTGGGCTCAAATTTTCTAAGTGAAAGCCTTAATGTAAATTTTATTTAACTTCTAATCACATAAATTATCTTTTAGATTCAGATATTCAAAGTTACCTATATCGCTCCAAATAACAATAACTGTAACTGTCCAAATTAATCATTTTGAAACATTGAAAACATTCCATTTGGATTTAAACATTAAAATGGATTGGTTTTTAATTTAAATAATTTGAGATTGTATATTTTTCTTTTTCAGAAAACCTCACAATGTCTCTCTTATCTCTCTTTATCTCGAAGAAGTTCGCCAATAACCTCACCTCAGCACCAAGTGCACCGATCTCTTTTAGCTAAAAGCTATGCCCAAAATTTACCCTCAGTAATTTATTTCCCCAAGAATGCAGGCCAAGAAGCGCTACCTGCTTCTCTTCGTCACATGCGCTTTCCTCGGCTACTGTTACTTCGGAGGTTACCGATTAAAAAGCGAAGAGCACCCTGGAAGGTCGCATTTTCCCTACGAACGCCTTCCCTCCTATTTAACCCTCAACGAAGAGTTCTACGACAAGGACCTCCGAACCTCCAACCTGAACCTCCCAACCTCCCATCACACTCGACAATGTCGAATGGAAACCTGCTTCGACTTCACCCGGTGCAAACAAGGTTTCTCAGTCTACGTTTATCCTGTAGAAGATGCAATCAGTCCCCTCTACCAAAAAATACTCAACGTCATTACCGAGTCTCGTTATTATACCTCGGATCCTTCAAAAGCTTGTATATTCGTCCTAGCTTTGGATACATTAGATAGAGATCCACTGTCGACAGAATTTGTGCACAATTTGCCCAATAAACTGATGAGACTGCCATATTGGAATAACGGAAAGAACCATCTTATTTTCAATCTTTACTCAGGAACTTGGCCGGATTATGCAGAAGATTCGATGGCCTTTGATCTTGGTTATGCGATTTTAGCGAAAGCGAGTATGTCGATCTCGAGACTGAGACCCAATTTCGACATCTCGATTCCACTTTTTCATAAGCAACATCCTGAGAGAGGAGGAGATCCAGGACAGGCTGCGGAAAATAGCTTTCCGAGTAATAAGAAATATGTGGCAGCTTTTAAGGGGAAGAGATATGTCCATGGGATTGGTTCCGAGACGAGGAATTCACTTTACCATCTTCATAATGGGAAGGATTTGGTTTTTGTAACGACTTGTAGACATGGGAAGGCGTGGAGGGAGTTGCAGGATGAACATTGTCAGCAGGATAATCAGGAGTATGACACGTGAGTATTTTGAAATTGATTGAGCTCGGGATGTGACAGTAGATTTATTTTCTGACTGGGAATTTATTTAATTCATAGTTATAGTAGAAAAAACCTTATCCAATCACTTAAAATGGCACTTGATGTCATATATAAATGGTCAGGTCTCCAATATGAAATTTTAGTTTCAATCACTTCTAATTGTAAACTAATTTCATTTTTACATTCTCATCAGAGAAGGTATTAGATTTTTGTAAAATTTGCCCCCCCCCCCCCCCTCCCGTTTTTGTCAAATGTACAC